>CAUYPK010005978.1:0-57772 GCA_963574355.1 Loris lydekkerianus | reverse complement strand
ATATGTACACCATGGAATATTATGCAGCCTTAAAGAAAGATGGAGACTTTACCTCTTTCATGTTTACATGGATGGAGCTGGAACTTATTCTTCTTAGCAAAGTATCTCAAGAATGGAAGAAAAAGTATCCAATGTACTCAGCCCTACTATGAAACTAATTTATAGCTTTCATACGAAAGCTATAACCCAATTGTTACCTAAGAATGTAGGGAAAGGGGAAAGGGAGGGAAGGGGTAGGGGGAGGATGGGTGGTGGGAGGGTAATTTGTGGGATCACACCTATCATGCATCTTACAAGGAAACATGTAAAACTTACTAAATGTAGAATATAAATGTCTTAACACAATAACTAAGAAAATGCCAGGAAGGCTATGTTAACCAGTGTGATGACAACATGGCAAATGGTATATAAAACCAGTATATGGTGCCCCATGATTGCATTAATGTACATAGCTATGATTTAATACAAAAAATAGCTTTAAAAAAATAACATGAGTTTAACCTAGAGTTTCTGATTCAGTAAATATGAGCTGGTCCTGAGAATCTGCTCTTGTGATAAGTTCCTAGCTGCTGGTATTAGTCTCAGGGAAACACTTTGAGAAACATTGTTTGAGGGAAACCATAAGGTTACTTGCTGTTTTCTGCTGCCTTTTTCTTGTCACTGTAAATTTCTATGCAGCAAATGTAAGAATGAATGAAAAAATTCTTGGCTTTTCTGTCTCAAGGAAGGTTTATTTATTTATGAGCTCTTTTTTAGTGTCCATTTCAGTTATTAGTATTTTTGCTTTAAGGCAGCGGTTCTCAACCTATGCGTCGCGACCCCTTTGGGGGTTGAACGACCTTTCACAGGGGTTGCCTAAGACCATCCTGCGTATCAGAAATTTACATTATGATTGATAAGAGTAGCAAAATTACAGTTATGCAGTAGCAACAAAAATAATTTTACGGTTGGGGGGTCATCACAACATGAGAAATTGTATTAAATGGCCACAGCATTAGGAGGGTCGAGAAACACTGCTTTAAGGATTATCAAATCCAGCCTCTTGGCAGACTATTGTCCTGGTTCTTTGCCTCCTTGCTTGGAATAATTACAAGCAGAGCCAGGGCAACAGAGTGATTGCAGAGAGAAAGCAATTCTACACAAACAGCAGAAAAGAAGGAAGCTATATATAGTAGAAAATACATTCCAGAGCGAGAAACAGGTCAATTTTCAAGTGTGGAGAAAAATGTTCAAGCTCCCAGTTGTTTTCCTTTTATTGGCCTGGTTCAAGGGAGGGATTATGGGAGGTGTGGGATGTTACCGGATGATTGATATGTATGATTGACAGGTATTCTGTGTTTTGCCTGCATTTCCTTTCCCAGATTGGTCCCTGGCCTCTTCCCCCTATGAATGGCACCTGCAAATTTGGTCCCTGCCTAACAGCATGATGTTTAAGGATACTTCACTTAAAAATACATTAATCAATCTTCAAGTTGAATTTTTCACATTTGATTCACATACTATGTTATTTATTTCTTTTTTTGAGACTGAGTCAATTGCCCTGGGAAGAGTGTGTGGCATCTTTGTAGCTCACAGCAATCTCAAACTCCTGGGTTCAAGCCATCCTCTTGCCTCAGCCTCCTAAGTAGCTGGGACTACAGGTGTCCACAACAATGCTCAGCTAGTTGTTGTTTTTTTCCCCCCTACTTTTTAGTAGAGATAGGGTCTCGCTCATGTTCAAGCTGGTCTCAAACTCCTGGCAATCCACCTGGGGTGGCCTCCTAGAGTGCTAGGATTACAGGCATGAGCCACCATGGCTGGCTATATCCTATGTTATTTAAAGGTAACAGAAAGCCTCAGACATTTTGGCTTAAATATTGACAAAATTGAAAGATACTTTTTGTCTGTTTGGTTTTCTTTTCTTTTCTTTCTTTTCTTTTTTTTTTTTTTTTTGACTCAGGGTCTTTCTCTGTCTCGTGGGGTAGTATGCTTCATCATAATTCACTGCAACCTCAAACTCTTGCGCTTAAGTGATCTTCCCACCTCAGCCTGCTGACTAGCTGGGACTACAGGCATGTGCCACTATGCCCAGATAATTTGTATTTTTTTTTTTTTTTTGTAGAGACAAGTCTCCCTGTTGCTCAGGCTGATCTCGAACTCCTGGCCTCAAGTGATCCTCTTGCCTCCGCCTCCCAAATGGCTAGGATTATAGTATGAGCTACTCTGCCTGGCAGAAAAGATAAGATGTAAATATTGCTAGTTAACAAAGCAAAACTAGGAAGTTACTATGTACACAGTTTATTACTAAATACCTATGGCTAATTATCCATTCTCCTCTGCTTCTTCAGCAGTAAACTCCCTGAATTTTTAGCTGAACACATTGTCAACCTAAAAGGAAGATGCTGAAGTAAATTATTTGAGGACTGAATTCTTTTTTTTTTTTTTTTTTTGCCTACATTCCTAAGAGGCCTGGTGAATCATATCTACAAAGGATAACGTTTTCCTTTTTAACCTGAACAGGTTTTGTTTACTGGATGTAAACAAATATTAATTTGTTATATTAATGGTTATATTAATGGTTAATTCCTAATCTGATTTTGGTACAGCATCATATGACAGATAGAAGATGCCCCCGTTGTCTTAACTCAAGTATCATAGCAGACCCCATCTTAGCTCAAGCATTCCTTCTCACTCACTGCAAATCTTTAGACAAAACTTAACTCTTAGAGCCAACTGGCAACTGAAGAATCCCTAAAACTCACCTAGGATTTATAAGTCCCCTACCCCCCTTTGAGATGTCCCACCTTTTCAGGTCAAACCAAGTACTCCTTCCATGTCTTGATTTATGATTTTACATACAATTTCTGTCACCCTAAAATGAATAAAACCAAACTGCAACCGAACCATGGCACAATTACTTGTTCAAGGCTTTCTGGGTGTGGCTCTGGGCCATGATTGCACATATGCAGCTCAGAATAATATTTTACAGTGTAGATTTTTCTGTCCACATAAGTAGAAAGTTTATTTGGGCCAATCTTGAGTACTACAACCCAGAAGCATAGATTCTAGCTGCCTTGAATACACTTGGATTAGCAGCAGTTACAGGTTGATTTTTTTAAAGAACAGAGGCAGTTCTTGAGTTATTTACCAAGAATTTACATTAAAAGAACATAAGGTATTGATTTGCTATAAGTATTAGTATTATTTTTTTAAGGCAAGCATAAAACAAAGTTTATTGAGGATGAGAAAGGTAGGCTTACAAAGTGAGAAAGTTTACAAGCAGGATACATCTGCCACAGACAGTGAGTGGGCCTCCATTGCAGGACAAGTAGGCAAAGAGGCAAACAGGCCAGTATTATTCTTTGTATCATAAATTCTAGGAACGTGAAGATAATGGGTGACGCAGCTAAACAGAACAAAATGACTTTAAGCAATTGGTCCAGGCATGGGTACAAGGGTGGTGCTGTTCCATACTCATGTCTCTGGACCTGCATAGCTCACTTAGCTCAGCCTTCTCTGAATTATTTTTCTTTTCTCAACATGAACACCCAGAATATGTTTTCCAGTTTTCATTCAACTAAGTATTTTTAAGAAACTATGTTTTTGTTCACAGGAGGCAGAAGTAGGAAATGCAATTTCTATAAAATGTCCTTAAGGGGCACAGATGTGCTTTCTTCACCTTGTTTTCTGCTGGTGGAAATGTGATTATAGTGGTTGGAAGCTGAGCAACCATCCTGCACAACTGGAGATGTCATAAGGATGGTGGAGCAATGGAACAGAAGCCAGAAGCTTGGATATCTGACATTAGAGTAGCCCAACTCCCCCAGACTGGCTATCTACAGACTGCTTTTGTGAAAGAGAAACACAGACTTCTATTTTCAGCTCCTTTATTGTGAACTTGATGCCCTTTGTAGCTGCGTCTAATTTGAACCGATACAAGTAGTCATACAGAAGTTAACAGTTGTGCAGTGTGGAACATCACTGCATGAAAACACTAAGGTTGGCTGAAGGGCAAATGGAGGTTTAAATCCAGTCTGCCCTCCACTTTCCAACCTTTGCATTGTACTGTGCTCACCCGGAGGCTGTGACATACCAGTGTCTCTGAAAAGGATTGCTGTTTTGTCTAGAACCTAGATTCTAGAACAGCATCCTAAAATATCCTCTGCATACCTCTGGAGGTATTGGGAATGTTTTTAGGCAGTACTTTAAAAATTTATTAATATTAAATAGGTTTATATCTGAGGGTAGCTAACACTCCATTCGGCAACTTTAGACCTCATTGCCAGGAAGCAAGGCCCTAGGGAAGAAAGGAGTTTGTTGAGAAGCAATGAAAGAACAGAAACTCATTAGAACATTATGTCATTAGACAGTATTATAAGGTGGCTATAGTACAAGCTCTGGAGACAAAACTGCCTGTATTCATAGCGGCTGTTATTTTCAGCAGGTTTCTCATCCCGGTATGTGTTGATTTCTACAGCAACACTTAATGCTCAAGCCTACTGGGAGGACTGCCTTCCTGCACTGCCCCCATGTTCTGTGGGGCCTGGCCATACCAGACAACTCAGCCTCTCCCCCATCTCTCTGACATATAATACATACTCAGTAAGTGTAAGTTATTACTATCCAGCAATCATTTAACAAAGGAATTATAACAGTCACAATTTATTGAAAGCTTAATCTGTGCGAAGAATTGTACATAGAGACCTAATTTTATTCATGAGGAAGACTTAGAAAGTTTATTTGGGCCAAACTTCTTGACTACAACCTAGGAGCATAGATTCAAGTTGCCTTGATTATTCACTCCATCGGCAGCAGTTAGAAGTATACTTCTTAAAGGAAAAAAATCATGGGACTTTGGGGGTGGGGTGGGGATTAGTCTGTTGTAAAGAATGAGAGAACACGGTGGCGCCTGTGGCTCAATGAGTAGGGCGCCGGCCCCATATACCGAGGGTGGCAGGTTCAAACCCAACCCCGGCTGAATTGCAACCAAAAAATAGCTGGGCGTTATGGCGGGCGCCTGTAGTCCCAGCTGCTCCGGAGCCTGAGGCAGGAGAACCGCGAAAGCCCAAGAGCTTGGAGGTTGCTGTGAGTCCTGTACCATCATGGCACTGCACCGAAGGCGGTAAAGTGAGAAAGAAAAAAATGAGAGAGCAGCGGAAGCTGGCTGATCAGAATTTAAAAATGCCTTTTGGTGATTTACATGATAAGTACCCTTTCAAGTTAAGTTTTAGTTCTTTTATTCAGTGCTTCTAAGATATTGTTGGATTATAAACCAAAAAATTAATCTTGTGATTTGGAAATGTTTATACTTTATGTCCTTACATGCAGTCCATTATCACTGTAAGGCAAAGAACCTTTGCCTTTATTGCTAAGACATTTAACACAAGTTTCAAAATGTTGCAAATTGGGTGCTTTTGGTTTTGCCAATATACCTTAAGGGTTTCTACTGAAACTAACTTTCCCTCTCTGTAGGACCGGAAAACTCCCTGTTAACTATGATGTTTATCTCTCCCAAGCAATTTTATCTCTCCCAAGCAATTCATAAAAATTAACTGGCAGAGGGTAAAAAAACCAAAACAAAAGTCCACCAATTAAATGGCAAAGTCTGACTCCGGAGATTACCGTTGCATTGAGCTATTCCTATGACGTTCCTGTTACTGGGGTCTGGAAAGAAGGAACCCGGGCCGGTGCATCTCCTGTAAGGTTCCACTTTTTTCAGTGCCAGAGTTCTAACCCAGTCACTTTCACTGCTTGCACTGACTTGTGGGGATAGCGCAGTAACTCCAACCCGAGGACGGCTGAGTCAGCCAGCCGCCCACGCAGACTTGGACCGTCTCCTTAGGCTCCAGAGGAGGCCTGGCCACTGTATCCCGCTCTCCCGAGGCCAGCACGGTGGCGGTGTTTCTCCCGGCCTCCGTCCAATCCGCCTTCAGGAGGGGGTGCCTTTGCCCAGGCCCTGCAATCCCGGACAGCCACCGCATCCCTCTCGGCCCTTCTTCCTGCTCCAAATGTGACGGAATCCAGCCTTTGGCTAGCCTTCCAGCTGCCGCCATTCTGCTCGCGTCCCGCCGCTTACCAGCAAGACCACTGCATGATCCCTGGAAGTTACTGCTCGCAGCCGCACTAGAGCGTTCCCTGCGCAGCGCATGCGCCCAGGGGCCGGCCGCGCGGAGCTCGTCTCCGGTGACGTGGCGATAAGGAGGCGGAGCCAATGCCCGTGGCGGGAGGGTGGGAGAGGAAGAGCGAGGTGAGTGCGGACGTCAGAGTGGAGAGCGGAAGGTCAGGGAGGCTCGGAGCGGAAGTGAGACTAGGGAGTCTGTCCGCCATTGTGGACCCGAGAAGCGGAGAGCGAGAGGTGAAGAGGAGCGTGCAAGCGGAAAAGACGGACCCCTTTCGCCGACTCCGGAGTCCGAGGCCCTCATTTTGGCTTCTTAACGAGCGGCAGCAGCACCGGTGGCTGGAACAATCACTCGGCCGAGGGCAGCAGCCAACAGCTGTGAGTGCACGGGGAGAGGCCCAGGCGGCGGCGGCGGCGGCGGCAGCGGCAGCGGCGGCTCCTCTCGGGTTGCGGTGAAGAATGTCAGCCACTAGCGTGGATCAGGTGAGGGAGCAGAGGCCCCAGGCTCAGCGAAGGCCCGAGCCCCGGAGCTCCACCCTCGCGTGGGGCTCGGCTCCTCCCCGTCGCCGCCGCCGCTGGCCCCAAAAACGGTGCCCCGGGCGCAAGTTGCTGCGGTCCTGCCGCCGCGGAGCCTGCGGGCGGGCGGGCGGGCGCCGGGCCGCGCTGGGTGGGGGAAGGATCGCTCTCGGGGGCCTTAGGACGCATCTCGAGGGCGGCAGACGAGGGGCTGAGACCTGGGAGACGGATGGGAGGTTTAAAGGCTGGGGGTGGGTGGGAAATTGGTGGCTGTGGAGGATACGATACGTGTATGGTGGGTTTTCCTCCTACGCGGATTGTTTAAAATAACTTGTCTTTGATAACGTCTTTGATTAACACACACTTTCTCTCGCCTTTCCCCCTTTTTACCACACCTTTCGTCTTGGTACACAGAGACCTAAAGGGCAAGGAAATAAAGGTGAGTTTTGATATTTTTTTTTATTTTTCAGTGTTACCTTGACGTTAACCTTTAAACTGCGTGATGGCTTTTTTTTTTTTTTTTAAATTTTTGCTCTTTTTTTTTTTTTTTTTAATGTAGGATTAGAAGAACATTCATCATGGCTAAGGCAGCCAGTGCTATCCAAAGGTTAGATAGTTCCTTGCTTTGAAGCCACTTTCATAGAAACCAGGGTAATGTAAGGAACAGCTTTCTTAGTTTTACATCAGTTAAGCAGATAATATCGTGAATATAGTGCTATTTCTTTAGTTTTTTAGTTTATCTGTGTTATGTAACTTCTGCCACGAACATTTTTATATATGTATACAGAAAAGTATGTTCTTAAAAGTGTACTTTTTCTTTGATAATGTCTGGATTACATTGGAACTGTAACTTGCATAGTATTCCAAGTCACGTTAATTAAAATTGTACTATTTACCATCGGTTCCGTTGAAGTCAGTTGCAATGAGGCAACAACATGAGAAAAAACTGAATAGGCAGGTCATCATGCTGTGTAGTACTGATTGCAAGATGTAACTCCCATCTGGTATTTTATAAAGGGTTTAAGAGGAAATAATTTGTGAGGTTTCTGCCAGGATTATTTGATTTACTCCTTAGAAAAGTACCTTTGGAAATAATGAGTGTGTTTTGTGTTAATATAAAACAATGCAGTCAGCTGACTGAAATGTTATGACATTAGTCATGTGACATTTGTAAGATAGAACAATAACTGCTTTCTTGGGATAGTGCCAATTAAATAACATTATTGTGGATTATATATTTATAACATTGGTAGTGGTGCTTGAAATACTAAATAGAATTGTACTTCAGGTTTTTGTTTTTATTTCAGTAACAGTATTACTTAGAAAATAAGATCTGTAATTGCCTTTTATATGTAAGTTCAGCGTCTTCATTGGTACTCTTTAAATTCTTGCTAGGAGTTATCTGCTATTGCAAATTTGGTTAATGTGAAGACAAGCAGGTTTCATATACATAGATTAGTTCATTTATTTTGCATTGTACAATTTATATAAGAACTTGTACATATTGAATATATGCCACTGTATTAGGTAGCAAATTTATTGCTTTGTTTTGATTAAGGTTTGTTTTCTTGAAGTATATAAATATTTGGAAACTAAGTTTTAGAATTTTATTTTTGTTCGGAATTATTTTTTGTGTTGTAAGCATACATGGATTTGAAATTGGATTATTGATTATGGATTTGAAATTGGATTGATTTATTTTAAATGAGTTTTAATTGGATTATTGATTATGGATTTGAAATTGGATTATTGATTCATTTTAAATGAGTTTTAAATTTGTAAATTTAAAGAAAATGATCCATTAATTTCTTTTTTTGCTAGTTTGCCCATTAGGAAATATGTAGACTTGGTGATTGTGAAATCTGTGGTTATTATTGCCTAGCATAAATTATTCTATCCTAGATCTGTGGGGAGGTGGCACTTTGCAAGGCTATTTGAAATGCTAAGTGTTTTGTGTTACCTGCTTTAAGGTAAGTATACAAGTTCTATAAAGTACTTGCTTGATAAAATAGAGCAACTACAGTATTGTAAGCCACTGCTACAAGTTTGATTTTTTAGTGGTCATTTCCGTTAGGTGAAACAATTATCCCAGTGTTATCTTTGATATTATGGATATAAATTACCTGTAAACATGTTATGTTTCCACTCTTTTTAAATATTTTTGGCTATTTAAACATTTTAATCCCTCAGTATCACTTCTGTTAGATATATATTCAGACACGTGCCCTGTGTGTTATTTATTCCTGAGAACTCTCCCTCCCCTTATGTTCAGTATGTTCAATAACAATAATTTCATCCAAGGATAGACTGATAGTCTGGGATTCCTAGGAGTCCTGAGTTCTAGTACTGTTTTTGTCTACAGACTTGCCAAGTGAGCTTGCACACAAACCTTTTCTTCCCCTACATTAGAAGTTCCCCTCTCTAAAACAAGAGTAACAACTACTCTAGCCATAATTCTGTTGTATAAGGATTGTAATTACAAAATTCACTGTTCTACTAGACATTATGTTTGCTGGATTTCTTTTCATCTCCCTCACTTCATCTGTTTTTAAGGTGCAGAAAGACTCTATTGCATGGAGTCATGGCAGGAGGGGAAAAGCGCTACTGGCCTAAAAATATTGGTAATCATTTGTGTTGCTTTAAAATGGCAGATGGTACAAAGTGTACAAGAGAATTGCAAGACAAAGCTAGCACCACCAGTTAAACGGATAACAATAGTTGTATGCGTGTATTTGGGCAAACTATTCTGCTTAGCTGACCTGGTTTTCAAATTAGTAAAATAGTTTTACAGTTGGTTACTTTTATGAAGCAGAAAGCAAAGTTATTTTTCTTAAACTGCAGCCTAAATAGTCTAAGAATATGAATAGTAATTTTGAGATCAGAACTTAGCAAGCTTATGAAAAGTATGTTCTTGAGAAATTGGTGGGAGTTAACATTTTGAAAGCATAATCCTTTTCAGTTGATGTGATACAATTTCAGAGATGCTGAATTTCTTTTCTAAATTATCTTCAGTTGACAGGACTAGCCTATCACCTGGCTTTAGTGTCTTTGATTTTCTGCTAAGTGTTTTTCTGTGTGTCCTTAATGACTTAATGCTCCAAAGGCACTAAAAGGAATTATACTTAAGTCTCTTTGATAGGGGGAAATGTTTTTGTAGCATAAATCTAGTGTAATATGTTTATAAATTTGAATTATTTTGTAATTAATAGATTGTCCTATGTTAAATATCAACTATCAAAACTCCTCATCCTTGGCCAAGGGTAGTACCAAAGGATAGTAAATTTAAGGGTAATTAGTGACCTGTTGGTCCCTAATTTAATACTGATTTCATATTTAAATTATTAACAAGTAGAATTTTTTCTTACTGGAATAAAGGTAGGCTGTGCCTTTACTTGGAAAGCACTACAGATGGAAGAATCAGGTGCTGTAGTTGTAATCTTAGGCCTTGCCTGTGTCTTCTGTCCCTAAGTTTATAAATAGGCAAATTTATGGAAAATAATTTGTCATTTTCTTTCTCTCTTCCCTTTTCCCCCATGCCACAGAGAGATGTGCATCGTTTTATACAATTGCAATTTAAAATAATTAGGTTGAATTTGGCTAAGTTTTAATGTTTCAGAAAGGCAGTGGAGTAAGCCTTATATTTTGGCAATATATTGTTGTATCTTTTCTCCATACTCTCCAGAAATGATTTCAGAGCACTTTCCTGTCATTATTTTAGGTTTCATTTTGTTACTAATCCTTACAACATTCCTATAAGGAGATAGAGGGTATATGGTATTGTCACTGTTTTTGTAGGTGGGGAAACATGATGCACAGATCTGTTGACTTTCCTAACTTGATGTAGTCAGGACCAGAGCAAAGAATCACCTGGCTCCTAAGGCCCATGTTCTATCTTGATTTGACTCTGCTTCATAGAGCAGAGGAAACAGGCGAAGAATCATGTAAGTCGTTGTTCTTTTTTCCCCCTGAAGAACTTTTACAGACTATGGAACTAGCTTGGATTTCTTTACTATTTAATGACTTTTAGACTCCAAGACATTAGATGGTCATTAAATAATGTTCAAAAACTAAAGTCTTTAAGACGGTTGAATTTCTTAAAGGTATATTTTGAAACTCAAGGACTGGTTGTATGGAATTTAATATAATGTAAATTGGTTATCACTATATGTGAATTAAAAGTATTTAATTAAACATCTTTTCTGGGGCGGTGCCTGTGGCTCAGTGAGTAGGGCCCTGGCCCTTATACCAAGGGTGGCGGGTTCAAAGGGCCTGGCCAAACTAATAAAAAATAGCTGGGCATTGTGATGGGCACCTGTAGTCCTAGCTACTTGGGAGGCTGAGGCAAGAGAGTCACCTAAGCCTAGGAATTGGAGGTTGCCATGAGCTGTGATACCATGGTACTCTACCAAGGGTGACAAAGTGAGACTCTGTCTCAAAAAAAAAAACAAAACAAAAAAACTTTTCCTTCGGCTGGCCTTGTGGCTAACGCTTGTAATCCTAGCACTCAGGGAGGGTAAGGTGGGAGGATCCCTTGAGCGGAGGCATATGACCAGCCTGAATAAGAGTAAGATCCTGTCTCTTCTAAAAATAGAAAAATTATCTGGGTATTGTGGTGGGTGCCTGTGGTCCAGCTACTCTGAAGGCTGAAGCAGGAGGATTGCTTGAGTCCAAGCTTAGGTAGATGCCACAGCACTCTAGTCCGGGCAACAAAGTGAGACTCTGTCTAAAAAAAAAAAAAAAGGAAAAGAAAAAAAAAACAACTAAAAAAACAAAAAGAAAACACATCTTTTCCTTAGATTACCTTACTACTTGTGTAATATTTTAGGACTTTATAGACATTTATGCATCATTTAAAATTGTAGACTTTATTTACGTAGAATATAAGAATATTGAATTGTTCTCAGCCTCTGCCTCTTAAAAGAGAAAGTATATTACAGAAGTAATAAGAAAATACACAGTAGAACCTCTGTGACTACCCAAGGGACTGTAACAAACTGATCAGCATATGGAGATGGTCAGCATAAGGAACTGGGCCTGCTGTATTGATACTTCCATGTGGTCCATGAAAATTAGGTCAGCTTTAGGAGGTGGTCAGCTTTGGAGGTTTGTAATAAACGTTCACATAAATTTTAAGTAGACATTTTGTGAGTTAATGTGGACTGGATTCTAAGAACCTGATACAAGAGTTAGTTGCAATTTTGAAATGGCTAGCTGTTTCAAATGTTGGGTAATAATCTAATAGTGAAGATTTTTGTTTTTTCCAAGAAGCAGTAGGTCATGCAGTACATCTTTGATAAATGAGCAGTGAAGCCAGTAATGAAGGAGAATAGGGTGGCAGGTTCAAAGCGGGCCTGTCAGAATCTGAAATAATTAGCCTCACCTTTTAAATAACCTAAGGCACCCTTCTCTTTACTTTGTTTCTAGTGGCTACTATGTATTTAAATTTTGTAGAGCACATTTAACTCATCCCTAGTTCTGATGGAGTCCTTATCAAATGTTAAATCACTTCCCTGTAGCCTAGGTTCAGGTTGATCTCCTGGTTACTCTTGTGGCCTCTGAGGGCAGTGGAGTGTAAGAGGTCTGCTTGGAAGGCTTCACATAGTAGCATTGTATCTTTGAGTCATTTTTGCTGCTCAGTAGATGGCAAGAGACTAAGGAATTTGACATATATCTGTGCTCCCACGCCACTGTTTCATATTACATTTTAGGTGATCTAAACTCAGGAGAACATGAAGAACAATAAAAATGTATAGAGGAACACACAAGTTACTAAATCCATCACCCTAATCTTAATTTATAATGCTCTGTGACACTATTTTTGAGCAGTAAAAGTATAGATACTGAGTTCTTTTTGTTACTTAGTTGAAATCTATCAGAAACTGCCATTTTCTTTGTCTTACAGGTTTCAGTAGTATAAGATAGTGTATTTACATGGTACCAACATACCAATTTTTAGCCTAGGAATGCTTCTCTGTTTAAATAGTTCTAATGTCATATTTAGTCCTATTTGGATCTTGTAGTAATATAATAGCCAAGATTATTGAACATTGTCATTTAATCCTCCGATGAGGTGTATACTGTTAATAATCTTGAACAGAGCAGTACTTAAAGTTGTTAATAAACAATCGCCCATCTCAGTGGTGGACTTGAGATTTAAATCTGGGACCTTTTTAACTTACAGAGTCTGTGCTGGAGAGACAACATCCAAAGAATAAGAACTTTATAGAGTGTGGAAATGACTGCTGAAATGTGACATTCTAAATTATTTCCTTACTCATTTTCTTACGTGTTGCAGGAATAATCATGGTTATCTTCAGTGTTCTCGTTGATACTTTCTTGTTTTCATTGAGGAGGGAGGTGAATTAAGGCCTTTTTTATTTAGGTTTTGAAGTATATTTATTGTGATACTATAAAGTGAATTTTAGTCACTTTATTCAAGACATTTAAGACGTTTACTATAACTTATCAAAAATAATTAATCTTTACTTATTTTTATTATACCAAATTAATACAGAGATTTAAACAAAAGAGAATGTTTAGCAATCTTTTTATTGTTGATAACATTATTTGAAGTAGTTATTTTAGATTTAAAATACAGCATTAGGGAACTTTTTTCCAGGATTTTTGTATAATTATTTACTCAGTACATTGTTGAAATTTGGATATTTCCTAAAAGGTTTTGGTAAAGGGCAGTGTACATATGACGTGTTTATGTAATCTTGGGCTTATACCGTATATCACAGTAAGTTATTTGTGGAAAGTAAGAGATTTGTATCCAAAATGAAGTTTATCCTTAGAGGTTCTTAAGTGGAAAGAACAAGGAATTCAGTATTACTTTTTCTGAGTTGGCTTGAAAAATACTAAAAATGTTTGTGCTGTGAGTTTCCTAAAGATAATGATCACACTTCTAAAATATTAAAAACAGTAGTTTGTGCTATGTGTTTTATAAAGATAATTGCAACACTTCTAATACAAGTATATTTTTTAGTTTCAGTACAAAACGGTTCGATTCATCAGAAAGATGCTGTAAATGATGATGATTTTGAGCCATACTTAAGTAGCCAGACAAATCAGGTAAGTCTCCTGACAGTTTAAGATTTTAGAAAATAAAACTAATCATAGGCATGTTAGTTGAATGAGACTAACCATAACATGAATTAATTTTGTAGGCCTACATAGTAGTGAATAGCAGTTGCAGATTTATGGCCCAGGAGAGTTCTTTAAAGATTTGAAGGTGAACATTATTTGTATGTATCATGGTTAGATTTTTTTCGAGTGTTGAAAGAATTTAATCTTTTAATGTCACTTCTGCATCTTCATATCTTGAGTCCATAAGAAGGTTTAGTTAGCTAGAAATTTGTGCTGTGTAGTGGGGGATTAGTTGTCTGAAATTGTCTGCCATTTTTTGTTAAATAGTATTTTTTCTTTTTGAATTTATTGAAAATTATTGATTGTTTTAATAACTTGACAGTGTTAGGGAATAAACCTTATAAAATATTTCTATATTGTAGACATGGAGAATTTCCTTAAAATTAAGTAACTGGTAACTTTTGAGGATTTGTGTATGGGAATAATTCAGATTTAAACGTTGAAAAATGTTGGTATTTGATACTATATACTATTTTTGTCATTACAAATAGGTTTCCACCGGAAACAAATTAAAAAAATAAATTTTTCATGTTAACCAGTTTCTTTAGAGGGAACAACCTGGAATGAAACTTCTTTTTTTTGCTAACAAAGCAAAAATCTTCAAGTATTAAAATTAATTCTTTATAGTTCATAATAATCTGATTAAGTTGATACTGAATTATTAAAATTAAAAATTCAGGTTTTAATTGGCATCGTTAAAGATACTCTAATTTGTGCATATTATTTTGAAGAATAAATTGGAAAACCAAAGTTTGAGCTTGTCTGCTTATATGTGTGGGGAAATATGAAAATGTACTGTGCAATTTTAACCTAGAGCTTTAAAACTATAAAAGAGTAAGGAACCAAGTATTACTACAGAACTTAACAATACAGTGTAGAGAAAATATGAACTAAATGATTCCCTAATTGTGGAATGTAAGATTGTTCTCACAACTGGGGAGTGGTGGTTTGTGTTCACCCTGACCTACCTCTTGGTCATTTCTTAACCACCCCCACCTATCTGCTATATTCCTAGCAGACATGAAGAGGAATAAATAAAAGAAGGAATAAAAGCTGGTAACAGAATCTGTGAAAGTTGACTGCTCTTAAAAGAACAACAAAAAAAAAATTATATTTATGTAGTTTAATTTTATGATCTCAACAAATTTACTTTCTACCTAGTTTTGAAAGTATAAGATCATTTGTGAAATACAATGTCAGTTTCATTTATTTATTTATTTATTTTAAGAGTTTTACTTTGTTGCCCTAAGTAGAGTGCCATGGCGTCATAGCACATAGCAACCTCAAATTTTGGGTTCAAGCAATTCTCTTGCCAAGCCTCCTGAGTAGCCGGGCCTATAGGCGCCTGCAACAATGCTCGGCTATTTTTGTTTTTAGAGACAAGGTCTCACTCTGTCTTAGGCTGGTTTGGAACCTGTGAGCTCAGCTAGTCCACCTGCCTCAGCCTCCCAGAGTGATAGGATTACAGGCCACTGTGAGCCACTGTGCCCGGCTGTATTGTCAGTTTTAAAAGACATATTCTTTTATTATATTCTGGCCCATATAGTAATCTCAGTTGACCCTTATGGCAGTATTTTCCAACATTTTTTAGGAATTCTAATATTGTGAAGTATATAGCATATATGTTCCTTCGTTCCTCCATGAAGGTCTCTATGGTAAAATAAGTTCAGAGTTTTTTCCTGCTTGATTTCATAGTTTACAAACGAATTTCTTAAGATAAAGATAGATACAGATATATTATGAATCTCCTGACTTGTTTAGATTCTATTGTTAAGTAATTTTAGTGGACTATAAAAGGCAGTTTCAGAATTGCTACCTGAAAGAATCTTCTTACTTATTTTACTTGGTAACAGATACTTTGCAGTTCTTTAGTATTTGCCTTAAAGATGGAGAAATGTTTCTGTTGCAGAAGTTTTTGTCACAAGGGTTTTTGAGGTAGCACAGAGGCACTTTAGGGTCTCCTTAAGGGACATGAGAGGATCCCATCAGTATGGCAGCCAGAGTTGTACTATTCTTGTCTCTGTTATATATTAGAATTATGCATAAGATTTTACTTGTAAAAAAAAGTTCTTGGGATTTCTTGGGAAACCCTTATGGTGAGCACAAATCAGTTTCAGTTGTATTATTACTCCTTATGTTGGGGCAAAACCATTTATAAAAGGTTTGTTTTAATGTGATAGTAAAATGAAAGCTTTTATAATTTTGTATTAATTAGATAATTATAACTTAATGATAGTTTAAATAACATATTTATGTTCTTTGAAGTATTAAAGTTTTATTTTGCTAGGGTCTATTCTGCCTCTCCTTGCCAGTACTGACCAGGTTTTCTCCGGTCATCTTTCCAAAGTATTAATAATAATTATCTGTAGTGCAAATATTTACATTTTAAAGAGCACTAATGTTGTATAATATTGAACAATGGGTTTACTGTAGAGAAAAATTGAAAATTATCTGGAGTCTTACAGGTAAGTTATGAGAATTTTAAGTTACTTCTAATTAGTGAAAATATAAAATTTTGAAAAACTAATAAGGTCCTTGTATACTGACCTAATGAAGCAATTGTTTAATAAAAAAAAATACAGCTAAATATACATTGTGTTTTCAAAATTTAATTTTTTTATTTGATTTTAAAACTACAAATAACAAAATCTTGATGGGAAAGATGTTTAATATCTTGACTGTGATTTAAATTGTTTTGTATTCTTAGATTTAATTCACATCAAATCCAGGGATAATTTAAAATAAGTCATTGACTTTTCTATTTTATAGTGTTCAACTTCTTAGGGAACAATATTTATAGTAATTTTGAAAGCAAATGCCATTCCTTTAGGTTTTAAAATTAATTCTCTATAGTTCTTGAGAATAATTTAGTAAATTCAGATTTTAATAGGCACTGCTAAAGATGCCATGTAATTGTGGCTGTTAGTTTGAAGAATAAATTGGAAAACTGAAGTTTAGTTTTGCTTGCCATGTATAGGGAACTAAAGTAGTATAGAGAATTAATAATAAAAAATATTTTGAATTTTGTTGTTTTCCTCGCCCTGCCTTCATTGCCTTAAGGTTTTCATTATTTCTGCCGACTGGGATAGTTTTCTTCTCTCTTTCTTTTTAATGCAGGGGTTTTGGAATGATTTTCTAATTGGTAATTCTGCACTGTCATTCAGCAGTCATCTTAAAATCTAAGTCTGATTGTGTCACTGTCATGTTAAAGAAGTACCATAGTTTCACAAGAGTACGTGTGTTTATTATATGAATGTTCTTAAAATGTCTCCAGTTCCCTCTCTACCCCATCTTTTGTCAATTTTCTCCTTCTGTTTAGGGAAGTAGGACTTAACCATTATTTTCTGAAAATATAAATATTTTCTGACTCTTTCATGATCTCAATTTTTGTGTTTATTTGTGTGGGTTATGCACAAACTTGTACATACACAGTTTGTGTCACTTCCTTCATTAAGTCTTTACTGATGTGCCAGTTAACTTGCTCCCTCCTTTGAATTTAGTGTTTGGTTTTACATACTTTTTACTTTATTTCTAGTGCCTCCTACACTGTAGGGTACATTTACATGTCTTCCTCACTATACCTGTGAAGTGCTCCAGGTTGGAGACCATGTTCTTCATCTTTTTGTCTTCCCTGACCAGCATAGTATCTGGTACATAGTAACCATTTGTTAAAGATTTATTAAGTGAATCAGTGGATTAGATACTAGAATTAGAGAATGCAGAATTAATGTAGATGAAAGATTCAAATTGAATATTACTATATATGTAACGTTTTTCTTTTGGCATTATTATGATTTAGGTACTCATAGATTATACTTTCAAAAAGTATAATAATTGAAGAAAATACACAGCATAATACAAGCATTGAAAGTATACTTTCAATTTTTTATTAATTCAGAAGGCAGTTCAGGAGTTAAAAGTATCTCAAGATTCTTAATGGGAAAAAGTTTTCATTTTTCTCTGTACAGAAGTGTTAACTATTATTAGTGAACAATGCCTTAACCATTTTTACTGAGCTTTTAAGACATTGTCCAGTTCTCTTTGTTGGATGTTTGGATAATTATGAAGTAAAAATGGATATTAAGTTATTTATAATTTAAAGACTCAGTTATAATTGAGTTGTATTAAAATGTCCTTAGGTCAGAATAGTAACCATGAAATTTTTCTTCTTGTTCAAGTTTTCCCTGAATTAATAGAAAAATAATTGACCTACATCACAAGGCTAAGGAATAATGATTATAAATGATTTTGAAATTCTAAGGAAGCACTTTAAAGGTAAAAGACATGATTCATAATACTTTACTTTGATATAACAACACTTTGCAATTAACAAAGTAGTTTTTTAAAAATCTTCACAATTGAATAGAACGATAGGTATTTTTCCCATTTTATCAACAAGGAAACACAGGCAAATTAAATCAGTGGTTGTCAACCTTCCTAATGCCACAGCCCCTTAATATAGTTCCTCATGTTATGATGATTCCCAACCATAAAATTATTTTTGTTGCTACTTCATGACTGTAATTTTGCTCCTGTTATGAATCATAATGTAAATATCTGATATGCAGGATATATTTAGGCGACCCCTGTGAAAGGGTCGTTCAACCCCTAAAGGGGTTGCAACCCACAGGTTGAGAACTGCTGAATTAAAGATCTGACAGTGGTAAAAAATTGAGCCTATATCTTTGATTCTGCTATGACTCCTATGACTGACTTTTACTCTTAAGTCTAGATTACGTTTAGATTATATAGTGTGTGGTGATTAATTTACATTTTAAAGTAGCAAGTTCAATTATATTAATATAACTACTGTTTGTTGAACACCTGTTTCCTAAGCCCTCTATTTTTACTTCCTTTTATTAGATGAAAAATGCAGTTTATAGTATAAGTAACTTGGACCCTTCTGGACTGGGATTAATACCTATACCTCATGGTTTTACTTTGGGCTTATTATTAGCAGATGGCATCTTCAGATTATGTGTGTGTTTAAACTGGATAAAGGGTCTGTAGATTTTTTTTTTCCATAGTATATTTAATTACATGCATTGACTATTATATCTTTTTCTTAATGTTATTTTCCTTCTAGTTCAGTGGTTCTCAACCTGTGGGTCCCAACCCACAGGAACTGTATTAAAGGACCGTGACATTAGGAACCTTGAGACCACTGTTCTAGTTAGTTCTTTGAATATGGGGAAAGTATGAAACATTTCATATCACTGTATTTAAAGGGTGGTTTTTTGGGGTGGGGAGCTGTAGGTGTTTTTTGTTTTTGAGACAGTCTCTCTGTGTTGCCCAGATTAGGGTATAGTGGCATTAACAAAGCTCACTGCAACCTAAAACTCTCAGGCTAAAGTGATCCTCCTGTTTCATCCTCCCAAGTAGCTAGAACGACAGGTACCTGCTATGACACCTGGCCAATTTTTCTGTTTGTAATAGAGGCAGGGCCTCACTCTTACTTAGGCCGAGACTTCTGATCCTTCTGCCTTGGCATCCTAGTAAATGTATCATATCTTTAAAGAACTTTAAGGACATAGTAAAATTTCACTATTACTAAACAATTTGCAAATTATGAACAGACTCACTATTTTAAATGGACAACAAATTATTGAGTTGATTATATTTATTACTGTGACTAGCTTTGTTTGGAATGAAAATATAAACATAAGTTTTGAATTATTGTTTTCTGTCATTAGTGAGTAGAAATTTTGTTCTTCACTGCCAAGGTGTTCTCGTCTGATGGATACTCTCCTTAGCTAGGAGTTAAACATTTATCTTACATTAGCACAGCAGTTCTCAACCTGTGAACTGTATTAAAGGGCTGTGGCATTAGGAAGACTGAGAACCACCACATTAGCAGAACGTATATTAATTTACAATTAATAATAAAAATTATATAATCATTATTTTGTGTGTGTGAGGGTGTTTCTGATAAAAAACAAAACAAACAAAAAAACAAACAGAAAATCTGCCAGACAGATTCTAAAAGAGCTGTTAACAGTTGATAATGTCTTACTTTTCAACTTTGCTGCAACTCGGTTATTACTGGAACTAAACCAAAGCCTGGACTTCAGAAAGAAATTTGTGTTAATTACTTTGATAGAACTAAGAAAAAAAGTCTTATTGAAAATCTCTACTTAAAGAATTGGGAAATAAATGGTTAGCTTCTTGGATAAATAGGAGAAAGCAGACCACTTATACCGAGTGTTTGAGGTGGTAATTAACACTTAGAACATCTCCATAATCAGATAGGGCCTCCAGTGCACCTCTGCTTTATTAGCCAAAAATGTCTGGAGGCACTTGCATTTAATGGAGCACATTTTAAAGTAAATTAAACTATTATTTTATTTTATTTTTTATTATTACAAAAATCACTGATGTAGGGGTAAAATAGTAAAAAATCTTGACCCACACACTTAGAAAGTTTTGGCCTGTTATAATCTTAGGTGTGACAGAATTGACAAAATATTGCTCTCTGTGTATGTAACGGTACATGTTTGGGGATTTTCTTCCTTTCAGAGTCTTGAGCTGTCATGCAGGCTGGAGTATATTGGCATGGTAGCTCACTGTAGCTTTGAACTACTGTTCTTAAGTGATCTTCCCCAGCCTCCCAAATAGCTGGGACTATAGATGTGCACTACCATGCCAGCTAATTTATTTAATTTTTGAAAAGACAGGGTCTTAACTATTACTATGTTGATCAGGCTGCTCTCAAACATCTGGCCTCAAGTGAACCTCCTGCCTCCATCTCCTAAATCTTTGGGATTACAGGCACTAACTAACAAGCTCAGCATGGAGTTTTCTGTTTTTAGAAATTGGCCCAGATAGGTAACAGATAAACTTGGATTGGTAAAATGTGGCCCAGGGACTGTGACATGTTGTTTTTTGAGAAAACTCTCAAAACTATGAAATGATTGTTGGGGCAGGGGGTGGGGTGGTGTGTGTGTGGGAGGAGCCCTCAATCTGTGCCTGAGACCAGAGATTGGACATGGCTTTGCAGAACTTAAAAATGTACTCTTCAGCCCTATAGTTTGATGACCCTTGGATTATACTATGGATATAGACAAATTAAGAATTTGATGGTAACTTGTGTAGAACTCAGCATTTGTCTTGGTGAAATAAGAGCATTAAATTATAAGCATAATTTTGTTGATTTTTTTAATATAAAAATGTACAAACTTTTGACTTGGTTTGCTTTTTCACTGTCACATCTTCTAAGATTTACTGAGTCCATATTTTACTGCCAACATTCAAAATAAAAACTTCAAAATAAGTTATCTCCATATTCAGCCCAGCTTTTCTATTCTCTCCCCATGTGGAATTTATTCGCTTCCTGTGTAATTTGTCTTCTACTTAACTGTAGATTTTCTTTTAGAATGAGTATCTTCTGTGTTTTTCAAAATGTAGGCATTTTGTAAGTAGTCAAAATAAATAGTAAAATTATAAATAAAAGAATATGGTTAAGTAACAGTTTAAACAGACATTTTTATCTTTTAATCAGTTGTTATATATGTTAATTTGTATTGGCTGAACATCTATTCCTTTTTATTATATTTCTATTATTTATTTATTTTTTGAGACAGAGTCTCCCTATGTCACTCTCAGTAGAGTGCTGTGGTGTCACAGCTCTTAGCAACCTCAAACTCTTGTGCTTAAGCTATTCTCTTGCCTCAGCTTCGTAGGTAGCTGAAAATACAGGCACCTGCCACAATGCCCGGCTATTTTTTTGTTGCAGTTGTCATTGTTGTTTACCCAGGCGGGGTTCGAACCTGCCAGCCTGGTTGTATTTGGCTGGTGCCCTACCTACTGAGCTATGGGTGCCTCTCTATATTTCTATTTAGAGTTTTATATCACATTTCCTTTTCAGTTTTGTGAATCACTATGAATATTTTTATTTTTAGCAGGTATTTTAGTGATTAAATTTCATGTGTATATCGTCTTCATGGCTTCTAAAATTTACTCATTAACTTTTTCATGATTTTTTTCTTTGAAAATCATTGTTGGTGTATTTGAGTTTCTCTCAGGTTCTTTGTAGGTGTATTTAAATATATATAGCAGTCATTTCCAATATTAGCTTTTCTAATGATGCTATTGTTGTGGTTTCACAACTACTGTTAATTCCTTTCATGTTAATATTGTGAGTATTCCATGATTATTTTTCAATTATAGGTAATATCCAGTCTAACTAAAGAATATGTTCAACTGAATTAATAAATTTAACACATGAATTTCCTGTTTAACACATGAATTTCACATGAATTTCATGTTTCAAATATAACCAGTACTCTGTTCCTGTGGGATTTATATCTGTGGTTTCAACCACTTGCAGAGCAAACAAACAGTTCCTTGATATCTATGGGGATTGGTTCTAAGATGCCCCTTGCATACTAAAGTCTGCAGATGCTCGAGCGACCCTTATATAAAATAATGTAGCATAGCATTTGCCTGTGTACATCCTCCAGTATACTTTAAGTCACCGCCAAATGATTTATGCCAAGTACTACTTAATGTGATGTTAAGTGCTATGGTGAATAGTTGTTACACTGTATAGTTTAGGAGATAGTGACCCAAAAAACAAGTCTATGCTGTTAACTATTCATTTTTTTTTTCCTGTGAACGTTATTTAGCATTTGATTGAATCCACAGACAGGGTGCCCGTGGATAGGGAAGGCCAACTATATTTGAGGGAAAAAAAGATGGTACAACAATAAAAAATAAAATAAAAACAACAGATATGCATAATCCTACAAATTCTTAAAATCTATCTAGAACTTTAAAATCACACCGAGGTCAAAGATTGAAAGCCTAGCATCATACTTCTATTTGTCATAAGAAACTTACTTTCAAAGGAAATCTTTAAAATACTTCCAAAAAAAAATTGACTAGTAACAAATTTGAGAATGTATTTTTTCTTTAATAGAATTTGGTGCCTTGATTTTTGGCAAATTGCTAAATGGTTATTATTTAATATTATTCAAAATGAAGATCAATTTAATAGCAGTACTGTAAAAAAATTACATCAACTCACTATAAATTTTAAAAAATTCTTCTTTGGAAAGTAGTAAGTTTATTGTGTAAAACTTGAAAAATAGAGGAGCCTGTAAAGATCGGGCATTTATTATCTTACCATTAGTAAACCATGTTAAGGATTTTTTTCTTTTTCAAAATGCACAAGGTAAAGCAAAACTATTTGAGTCATGCTAGAGGCATAATCTTGAATCTTTTTCTTTCCTCAGTATTAGAGCATTTCTTCATTTTTTTGTTAATGAAAGTACAAAATTTAAAGGCTGAACTGGATTCCATTCAGGAAGTCCTCAAACTTTTTAAATGGGGCCAGTTCACTGTCCCTCAGACCCTTGGAGGACCAGACTATAGTTCAAAAAAAAAAACAAAAACAAAAAAAACTATGAACAAATTTCTGTGTACACTGCACATATCTTATTTAGAAGTAAAAAAACAAACAGGAACAAATACAATCACACCGCCTCATGTGGCCCGCAGGCCATAGTTTGAGGACCCAGATAGATAAACTGTAATTTAATTCTGCTTTCATTTGATAAATAGTTTCCAGTTTTAATCCTTGTATGTAAATTTTTGAACACAACAGTAGATTAAAACAAACCTGGCTGTCAATGATAATTATATGTTTGCAAAGTTTAAAAATTAGTTTTCTGTAAAAATATATGGTATTAAATTGTGCTGGGGAATCTGACTCTTCAAAAATGATTTTTATGCTACTCCGACCCGTGCCAACACCATAAAAAGCCCTGTAAATAATTGTATTACAAGTACTTTCAAATGCAAATACTCATTAACAACTTCTGTTGATAAAACTGGGTTTAAAGTCTTTAATTTTTGTTTATCTAGAATAGATTTTTTTCCTGTATTTAAAACTATTTGATTTTAATCTTTCACGTGTCTTTTTTTTTTTTTTTTTTTTTTTAAACCTTCTGTTAGGAGGACAATTCACTACTGACTGTGGTATTTTTGTTTTGCAGAGTAACAGCTATCCACCAATGTCTGATCCATATATGCCTAGTTACTATGCTCCATCCATTGGATTTCCTTATTCTCTTGGGGAAGCAGCATGGTCCACAGCTGGAGACCAGCCTATGCCATATCTGACAACCTATGGACAAATGAGTAATGGAGAACATCATTATATACCAGATGGTGTGTTTAGTCAACCTGGGGCATTAGGAAATACCCCTCCATTTCTTGGTCAACATGGATTTAACTTTTTTCCTGGTAATGCTGATTTCTCTACATGGGGGACAAGTGGATCTCAGGGACAATCAACACAAAGTTCTGCTTATAGTAGCAGTTATGGCTATCCACCTAGTTCTCTTGGGAGAGCTATTACTGATGGACAGGCTGGATTTGGCAATGATACTTTGAGTAAGGTACCTGGCATTAGCAGTATTGAGCAAGGCATGACTGGACTGAAAATTGGTGGTGACCTGACAGCCGCAGTGACAAAGACTGTAGGTACAGCTTTGAGCAGCAGTGGTATGACTAGCATTGCAGCCAATAGTGTGCCCCCAGTTAGCAGTGCAGCCCCTAAACCAACTTCCTGGGCTGCCATTGCCAGAAAGCCTGCCAAACCTCAACCGAAACTTAAACCCAAGGGCAATGTGGGAATTGGGGGTTCTGCTGTGCCACCACCTCCTATAAAACACAACATGAATATTGGAACGTGGGATGAAAAGGGGTCAGTGGTGAAGGCTCCACCAACCCAACCAGTTCTGCCTCCTCAAACTATAATCCAGCAGCCTCAGCCATTAATTCAGCCACCACCATTGGTGCAAAGCCAACTGCCTCAACAGCAGCCTCAGCCACCACAACCACAGCAGCAACAAGGACCTCAGCCGCAGGCCCAGCCTCACCAAGTGCAGCCTCAACAGCAGCAGCTGCAGAATCGCTGGGTAGCTCCTCGGAACAGGGGGGCAGGCTTCAACCAGAACAATGGAGCAGGCAGTGAAAACTTTGGTTTAGGTGTCGTGCCTGTCAGTGCTTCACCTTCTAGCATAGAAGTGCATCCAGTGCTGGAAAAGCTAAAGGCCATAAACAACTATAATCCCAAAGACTTTGATTGGAACCTGAAGAACGGACGTGTGTTTATAATTAAAAGCTACTCTGAGGATGACATACATCGTTCCATTAAGTACTCTATCTGGTGTAGTACTGAGCATGGTAATAAGCGTTTGGATGCAGCTTATCGTTCCCTGAATGGGAAAGGCCCACTCTATTTACTCTTCAGTGTGAATGGCAGTGGACATTTCTGTGGAGTGGCTGAAATGAAGTCTGTTGTGGACTATAATGCGTATGCTGGTGTATGGTCTCAGGATAAGTGGAAGGGCAAATTTGAAGTTAAATGGATCTTTGTCAAAGATGTTCCCAATAACCAATTACGGCATATTCGCTTAGAAAATAATGACAACAAACCAGTTACCAATTCAAGGGACACTCAAGAGGTACCACTAGAAAAAGCTAAGCAAGTGCTTAAAATAATTGCTACTTTCAAGCATACCACCTCAATCTTTGATGACTTTGCACATTATGAAAAGCGTCAAGAAGAGGAGGAAGCCATGCGTAGGGTAAGAACGTAGTAATTTGTGTGTATGGGGTCTTTGTATTTCTGATTGGGTGTATGACGAGTATTCTTTAATGCCTCTTAATATTACATTCTGAGTTTAAGAGCTTTATTCTGAAAGAAACCAGCCACTTAGCTTGAGAAACTGAACTGTGCAAAAAGCACCTTCGAAGGGGTCTGTGTGTGTCCCATGTTGAATTATTTCTTTTTTGCTTCCCAAGGGTAACCCCTTACACTGAATTTGCAGCTTGCCAATTCTTTATACCCTTCATGATAAAAGGTCATTGAATCTCTGCTTATCAAAGCTGAGTGAGTTTGGCCTTCATAATTAAACAGACTTTTATGGACTGGCTCTAATCACCAATCTTATTAGTCATATTAATTTTACCAGAAAATGTGTTTAGAGTTTGAAACAACTTTTAAGTAAATGTGTGACTATTTTGTGTTTATGAAAAGTAAAATAGATTTTCTTAAACATAAAACTACAGAAATATTTTCTATATTTATTCGTACATAATTTCTATATTTATTCGTACAAAAATATAGTGACAGTATGGTTTTCAGAAGGCAACTTAAGAGTTGAGAAGGCATAGGCTTTAGGATTAGACTATGGAATTTGGTTTTGAGTTCTGTTATTTATCCTCTGTGAGGCTGAGGGAGACTTTCCTGAAATTACACTCTCCGTTTATGCTTGCATCACATTGGCCAGAATTTGATAACAGGCTAAAGTAGATGGGAATGTTTTCTTTTTTTTACTTTTTAAAGGATATTATTAAAATTTGCTTTAAATATTTCTTTGGGGGAGGGGACACCACACTTTCACTTAATGAAGAGAAACATTTTTACAGTAGCCTTTTATTTTTTGTACCTCTTATGCTATGAATTCATAGGGAATAGGTTCCAGCAGGTCAGGGGAATGTTTTCTGTTCCAAACTACAACATAAATTCAGGATCCTATTTTTATGGAGAGAGAATAGATGACTTTTTCATAGGTAATACATCGAAAAGAAGCAGGGATAAAGTTAGAAGTTCCTCTAGTAAATAATGTTTGTTACTATGGAAAGGTCTGTGTAGAAATTCAGGTAAAGTGGGAGCTTAATTTAACTCTGTATGTAAAATACCAGTGATTGGTTGCTGTGTGCGAAGTTAAATTACGTTGTGGTTTCTTCATTATGTGCAGGAGGGGAAACTGTTGGCAACTAACATTCCTCAGTGGAGAACATTGGTGGTTGAAGTAATGATTCTAGAGCAGTAATTTCCAAACCTTAGGGCACATTCTTATCAGTTGGGGTGTTTCTTGAAAGTGCAGATTCTTGAGACCCACTCTCTGGTGTATTTGGTAAGGGATCTGCTGGTATACATTTTTTGCTTTGTTTTGTTAGATTTATGTTTTTATTTTTTTTTAAATTTCTGGATATTGCAGGGGTACAATGTTTTGGTAATAGGAATTGCTTTTTGTGTTTCATGAGTTAAAGTTCTAAATGTGCCCCTCAACTTGGGTAGGGTGCATTGTACCCGTTAGGGTGAATTTGTTTTGTCCTGGGTTTTTTTTTTTTTTTTTGAGATAGTCTAGTCTGTCTTGCCCCAGCCAGAGTACAGTGGTGTCATCATAGTTCTTTGCAATCTCAGACTCCTGGGCTGAAGTGATTATCTTGCCTCAGCCCCCCAGTAGCTGAGACTACAGACACACACCACCACTTCAGCTCATTTTTCTACTTTTGTAGATGGGGTCTCATCTTTGCTCAGTCTGGTTTAAAATGCTTGGATTATAGGAGTGACCCACTGTGCCCTTTCCTAGTTTACGTTTTTAACAAACACTCCAGGTGATTTTGGTGCTATTGATTATTGTGCTGAATTGTTAGAAACTTTGGAGTAATACACAAAGGACTGTTGCCTGGGTAAGGTGCTTGTGGACTTAAGGCTCCATGAACCTTTTAAGTGTATTGCTGAATGTATTTGCGCTTTTTCCAGCTTGAGATGCCGGTAAATACTTCATTTTGAGATGTGCTGATTGCAGAGTACTTTTGAGCGATTGGGTGTGGGAATCAAAGATTGAGGGACTTCCTGTGTTTGAACACTTCATTGCACAGAGGGTTGGGATGCCCCCAGAGAAAGAAGCCAGGAACACTTGTCAGGGTTTCCCACCACTGAGAGACAGTCACCTTTGTATGTCTTCTCACTTTTCTTTTATACCCAGTCCAAAAGTTCCGTCCCAGTTGTTTTGTTTTTGTATTATTCTGCCTCCTGCTTTCTGGTTTTATTATTTAAGTATTTCACAGTTGTTAGAGAAATTTTTCTGTGATAGTTATAGATTGTAGCTATATTATGACATATTGTAGCCATATGCACAGTGTTGATTTAAACTTTTTTGCATTTGTATTTGTTTCGTTATTTGCTGTTAGTCTTTTTAATGTCTATCCCACCTTTATCAGCTTTATTTTGATTTTTACCTAACTTTTAAAAATCTTTTTTAAATTGTAAGCTCGTTCAGATTCATAAAATGCTCTTCTTTGGCCAGGATGTGTGAACAAGAAGTTAGTGGAGTGTAGAATTCTTGGGTCACAGTTTTTAACTCAGTGCTATAGGCTTTCTGTATGGTTTTATATTATGGGAAAATCTTAGGCCAGCCTGAATTTTCTGTTTGTAAATAGCTGTTTTTGTGTACACAAAACGTTTTTCTTTATTCTTGCGATATGAATGTATATGTGAAATGTGTACAAGATGAGTTTCCTTTTTTTATACTTCTTAGATTACCAATCAAGTTTTTTTCTCTTCTAGTAATGTCTGTAAATATGTTGAATCTTTGTCCTTGAGTGCCATTGGTTCTTTATTTTTCTCTTCATTTGGAGGATTTGAATTTTTACATCCATTTGATTGCTTTGTGTTGATGCTGTGATTTGTAAAGTGTTCTTCAATGGTCTGCTCAGTATTAGTGTTAGTTGCCTTACATCATCACATTCAGTTCTCTTTTGCCTGTGTTGTCTTACTTAATGTCTTGAGCCAGAGTTCATCTTGTTTTACCTCTTTACCTCTGTCTTTTTTCTGTAATTATCATTTTAGAAGCCTTTTATAATTTTATTCCCCCCACCCCTTTTTTTTTTTGAGACAGAGTAGGACTGTTGCCTGGGTAAGGTGCTTGTGGCATCATAGCTCACAGCATCTTTAAACTTTTGGACTCCACAGATCTTCTTGCCTCAGCCTCCAGAGTAGCTGGGACTATAGGCGCCCACCACAACGCCCAGCTAGTGTTTCTGTTTCTCATAGAGACTGGGTCTTCCTCTTGCTCAGATTAGTACTTGAACTCCTGAGCTCAAGCAGTGCACCTGCGTTGGCCTCTCAAAGTGCTAGCATTATATTCATGAGCCACCGTGCCTGGTCCTTAAAAGATTTTTTAAAACAATCATACAGTAAAATTCACTTTTGGGGGGTGGGTGTTTAGCTCTGTGAATTTTAAAATGTGTAGATTGTGTTACCACCATTTCAGCTAGGTTATAGAACACTTTCATAATCCCCAAACTCTTCCCCCATGTCTAACCCCTGGCAGCCCCTGATTGGCCTTACGGTTTTGTTGTTATCTCTTTTGTGGGAGATGGAAGAAAGCTTCTAGGCTCTGAGCTTTTTTATTGTTCTCTTCACTGAATGAGGAAGAGGATCCTCCAGCTCAGGAATTTGCTTCATAATAGGTACTCCTCACTCCCCGCCCCCTATTTTTTAATTCCTGGTGTTAGTTGCATAAACTTTTCCTATTGCAAATGTGGAGATGGGTGAATCATGCTGTAATTTGACTTTACCAGTTGAATGATTCATCAGCATGTGGAGATTTAGAAGGGAAAGTCAATATAATGGATACTGCTAGGTATTTGACTTCCTTTAAGTTTGAATTACTGTGTCAGGAACCAGTGTCACTGGTGTTAACATATGGGTTAACATGTGTTTTTGCCTGGGATTCTTGTGCTGTTAGCCCTCCCAAGCAGATTTGTAGATGTTTATAGATTTGCTGTTTGGTTTATTTGTATATATTTGATGTAAAGGTAACAGTTGTTTAATGATGTATTTGGGCATCTCAGCATAACTGCTTTCAAATATTTTTGGCATCCCAATGATGAAGGAAATACTACCTGTCTATTCTTAGTCCAGTGGTTCCATCAAAAAGGACACAGATTATTATTGGTAGTGTTTTGTAGGCATTTTCTTTACTATTTATATCTTTTTTTTTTTTTTTTTAAATAAAAGTAGTTGCAAGTGATTATTAATGTTATCTTTTAATATGAACCCATCTGTCTTGTTTTTAGCTGAAATACCTTAAAGTTTCTGGTATGTGATTGTCATACTTTCCCAGGTGCATATCTTGTAGACTTTGGGTAAAAGTTGAATTTCTTATTAAACAAGATACAAGTAGCACTAATTGTGAAATAAAAATTGATAAATTTGACTAGACTAAAATCTATTCATCAAAAGATACCTTAAGGAAATTTTAAGAAGACATGTTTTTGAAAAGACTGGAAGAAATTTGAACATAACTAACGATTAGCATCAAAGCTATGTAAAGAACTCAAGAACAAGATAAACCAATAGAAAAATAAGGAAAAGATATTGATAGGCATTTAATGAGACAAGAGACACTAAAGCTAATAAGTATATAAAGCCTTATTAAAAATCAGGGAACTATTTTTCTGCATCTGTTGATTTCAAAAATTAGGGAAACAGAAGATAGGACTACAATGAGACTATTTTATGCCTGTTTGGCAAAATTAAGTTGGACAGTCTTAAGTATTGGAAAGAATGTGGATGAAGAAGGGCTTACACAGTTAAACATGGGAGTATAAATTAATAACAGTTGCTTTGGGAAGAAGCAGGTTTGCATTTTCTTGCAAAGATTAACATTCATATATCTTATAATTCAGCGTTTTTTTTTTTTTTGTATACATACCTAACAAAAGTTTACCAGTTACCCAAAAAAACATGTATAGGAATGCTGTTAACACAATTGATAATAGTAAAATAAGGCAACAATTCAAATGTTCATCAGTAGGAAAATGGCCAAATGCTTATGTGCTAGAGTAATATAGTAGAATGAATGATAGTTAATGTATGGTGAATCTTTTCTCATCTCTTTTTGGGAGGAGGAATAATTTTAAATTTATTTGGGAGAATGTATAAAACATTAATACATACACCTTTTATCCAGATTCATCTGTTATAAACTTTTTTTTTTCTATTTGTTTTATGGTTCTTTTTGAAACACTTGAGAATAATTTCCACATATCATGACTCTTTTCCCCCAAAATTGTAGTATACAAGATCAGACAATTAAGTTCACGAATCTCATCCTAGAAAAAGTGCTCCTTAGCTCATTGAGTATCAATCAGTATGGTTATCAGATGGCCGAGTACTTTGAAGGATGAATTTGTGAACTTTATTGTCTCACCTAGTATATTTCCTAATAATAAGGTTATTCTTATAAAACCACAGTTCTTTCAGTTGATCAAGAGTCCTCTATTTCTTTTTTAATTTCTTCTAGTAGAGGATGCAGTCTAGGATCAGGTAAAGGATCTTGATTAGTCAAAACAATTTTGAATAAGAACAAGTTTAGAAGGTTTATGCTAATCTGAAATCAAATTTTTGCCTTCCCCAAGTTTGGGGGAATTTTTTTATTTCTTTTTCAAAGTTTCATAGTTCTAAATTTTATATTTGTCTGTGATTAATGTAGCTTTTATTTCTTCTCTTTGTTCATGTTTTTCTTAAAAATCTTAGACCTGTTTATGATAGACAAGGACTCTAAAAAGCTAACTCCATCTCCTGTCATTGCTAGTTATTTTTTACTCACTTTTTTTCCTCCTGATTATTTTGGCAATGGGAATTCCCCAGCTTGTCTGGCCAGTCAGTAGAACTGTTCCTGTGGAGGAGCAAGTTAAAATAGAAAGAGTTAGAGAAAAGGCAATTCTGTTACCTTAACATATCCTAACATTACCTAACATATCCTGTCTGCTTATATAAAACTTGGAATGCCAGCCCCTTTGTTTTAGAGTGAAGGATATTAGTGAAGCTTCAGACTGTAAGAGAAATCCATGCCAGTTAGTATTTGTGTAGTTCTTAGATCTGAAGACATGGTTTTGATACATGTGCTCGAGTGAAATTGAATCAAACTTGGATGAAAAACAACCAAGACAAACCCATTAAAAAATACAGGAAAGAACTATCAAAGGGAAAAATTATTAAAGGAATTTCATTTCAGACCTAAAAGATACATATTTTTAGTTGGAATGGGTATTTACCGAGTGACTAGTAGGGTAGGTTAAAACTGAAAAAGAAAAGTTTAAGGGAGAAAATCTTCAAAGCTTCCTAAGCAAAAAAAAAAAAAAAAAATTGCCCTACAAAGGAAGGTGAAGGAGACTCATCAGAATTTTCTCATTTACAACCTGGATATTCAATGTAAAATTTTATTTCAGGTTGGAGGGGAGTTGGGTATAGAATTACATCTGTAAATGTGAATATATAATTGCATCAGTAAATTGGGGAGGAGGGTGGGGAGAACAGAATAAAGAAATTTAGGTTTATAAGAACTCGGTCACATATCCTTCATGATTCAGCAGAATGAAAAAGGAATTTAAGAAAGGTAACACCACCTGGTCACACCAGGTTGTGTTAGAACAAATGTCTCAACAGAAACTGCATTTCGAGTCAGGTCTTCATTGTCTACAGTACATATCAGGACTTTTGGCATATCACCCTGTCTACTAATCAGAGTTGGGATCCTTCAAGCCTGATGAATGAAATGGCCCTTATTTGGGAGATGCTGGCTTTGAAGAAATGAAGTTGAAGAGAAAATTGATAGCTGGGTAACATAACCTCTGAAAGAGCAGGACTGGCTTTGGTCTCTATTGAATCCATAGCACCTAAAAAAATGCCTGGCACATAGTAGGTTTGAAGTAGACATTTGTTAAATTGAAGAATTTTATTTTCTTTTGCAAAGTTTGAATGCCATAGAGATTTTCTTTCTTGTTTTTTTTTTTAATTAAATCATAGCTGTGTACATTAATGCGATCATGGGGTACAAGGTGCTGTTTTTATATAAAATTTGAAGTGTTTTCATCAAACTGGTTAACATAGCCTTCACGGCATTTTCTTAGTTATTGTGTTAAGACATTTATATTCTACACTTCGTAAATTTCACATGTACCCTTGTAAGATGTACCATAGGTGTGGTCCCACCAATTGCTCTCCCTCCACCAATCCTCCTCCCTCCCCTCCCTCTCCTCTTTCCTCCTCTTCTTGGGCTATAATTGGGTTATAACTTTCATAAGAAAGCTGTAAATTGGTTTCACAGTAAGACTGAGTGCATTGGATACTTTTTCTTCCATTCTCGAGATACTTTGCTAAGAGATTTTCTTATTTACGTGATCATTCAAGTCACATAACAAATGCTGGTCCATTAGTTTTTCCATTTGTAGAAATGGACAATAGGATATAAAAGATTAAATGTATTTAGAATAGAATGTTAACAAGATAGAATGGGAAGGAAAGGTTGCAAGAAGGGCAAATCACTTATTTTCTTTCTTTTTAAAGGTAACACTTAAAGATGATGTTAAAGCGTAGTGCCTTAAGCATAATATTTAAAGCCATAAGAGTACAATAACTAGTAGTAAAAATAGTATGGCTTCTAGTATGAGACCAAGGAAGAGAGGTGGTATATATAATCAATGAGGAGACAAAAGATAATTAAGACTATAAAACAAAATTGGCATATTGACTGTTATAAGTTATTTATCATATACAATGGGAATTGATAGTGTCTGAATTGATGAGACATTTGTTTGTATGTTATTTAAATTAATACCAACCTACCAGAGCAATTTAAAATAGAAAGAGTTAGAGAAAAGGCAATTCTGTTAAGTTACCCTCAAAAGAAATTATTTGTATTGGTTATTCTGTGTTAAAGCTAGTTTAATTGGGAAAAAATAGAAAAAAAAAAGGAATTACCAAGATTTTGAGTATATTTGTCCAGTATAAATTCTAGTAAGCTACGAAGCAGTAAAATCTACTTTTGACTCTAGATATTTCTTGTTTTGAGATTTTTTCACTGTTATACTGAATATGAGCCTTTTAAATTCTATATTTCTCAGTTTTTGTTAAAATCTCATTGATCAGGAAATAATCTGAGGTGAGATTTTTAGTTCAGTAGCTCTGTCAAGTCCACATAGGAATGAATAATTACTGTTTTCAGTTACCTATAACTTTGAAAACATGACATGTATCTTTTTCCCTAGACAGAAATGGAGCCCTTCAGCTTGTTCAGAAATAAGCAAGGTAGAATTGTAATAAAATTCCTATTAAACTGTTTTACTTTTCTAGAATCTTCTATGTGCATTAGTCATGTGTACTGTTATACAGTTGGGTATTTCTGAAGATTTAAGGTTTAGTGCCTGATAGAACTTTTTTTCACATTTGGATTGAATTTGATTTTAAAATAAGATAATGTTAGGTCTCTCTGAAAGTACCCAAGTTTGTGTTAACATACAAGATACTGCTTCAGCCATAATTACGACAACAGCAAACATTTCTCTGGCAATTGTATACTTATTTTTATAATACTGTAATTGTGAATAGTCATCATTAAATTGAATGGAATTGCAGTTGCAGTTGTCCCTTAGTGTATCTGGGGGATTCCAAGACTACCCTACACTATAACAAAGTCTGCACATACCAAAGTCCTGCAGTTAGCCTCTGTATATGCAAGTTTCACATGCCTTGGATACTATAGTTTATTTTAAACATGATATGCAGTTTCTTAATTTGGAATACATGTGTTCAAGTAAAGATATTTTTTCATGAAAAGAGAGCTGTAGGTATTGAATGTAAAGTTTATTCTTCAGTAAATGTAGATCAAGGTGCTTGACTGACTTTACCTGTTCTTTGGAATGGCTTTAAACACTTTTCATCTATATGGATCTCTTATATATTTTACCCTCCTCATATAGTGAATATTGTTGAAGACAGGGAAAGATGCCATAGTCCCTTCGCTGACAGTTCAAGATTTATGTTATACTTTAGGGCATAGAGCTCATTAAGAAAATTTGTCTTTAAGTATCTAAAGTATGGTAGTATTGAGGAGTCATTTTAAAAGTTGTTTTTTCTTGGGGGGGAGGAGGTAGAATCTCACTCATTTGCCCCAGCTAAAGTGTAGTGGCATTATCACCACTCACTGCAGTCTCAACTCCTGGGCTCAGAGGAGACTACAGGTGCGCAACACCACGCCCATGTAGTTTTTCCTATTTTTAGTGGAGACAGGGATCTCACTCTTGCTCATGCAGGTCTCAGACTCGTAAACTCAAGAAGTACTTCTGCCTTGGCCTTCCAGAGTGTTAGAATAACAGACGTGAGCCACCACACCCAGCCTTTAAATATTTTTAAGCAGTGAAGTTATGTACAACTGAAAGGTTTGTTGAAATGTTAATTTAGAAATATCTAAGCTGTTGTATGTATTTATGTAAAGATACAAAGATATGTATTGTTTTCAGGTAAATTACGTGAATGAAAGTAAAACCTTTATAACTTTTTTTTCCATTTTGTTAGTGCACGTAATGTTGTATGTGTAAAACTCTGCTTATCATGTGGTCTCTAGCTAGGTAGATGTATCATTTATCACATGTTGAGTTAATCTCTTTTCATGGTAGACAATTCCCACTAGACTTTACTGTGTTGCACTCTTAATTTCTGAGTGAAATTGATTACACTGTCTCTTGGCAGAAAAACTGAATTTATTTAGAGATGTTTTTATTTCTACTATCTTACACATTTGACACACTCAATATTGATAAGATTTCTGTTGCATTTGAAATAGCATGAGGGAATGGAAAAGAGCATTATAGAATCCTAGGCTTAAAAAAAAGCTACTAGTGAATAATTCTACTTGTGAAAGACAGTCTGATATAGTGATTTTTTTTTTTTTTTTTAATGTTGTCATAAATAGTCTAAATCTGGCATCCAAAACAAATTAGTACATGGATTTCTTTACTTGGCTTCAAAAGCTGCTGTTACCAGGTCTTTTTTTCTTGCGATTTCTATTAGCAGTCCATCCACCTCTATCACCATGTATTTGGATCCTGCAGGTTCTTTTATTAACTCTGTTCCCTCACTTATTCGGTAGATATATGTTAAAGCTACCAGAAAGCCACCAAAGGTAAATAATTCTTACTCTGTGGAGATGAGTATGCTTAGAGAGACAACCATTATATTCCCTCTCAGGAGAATTTTACAGTTTTCAGTGTTGATGACCTGTATATTTTGTTAAGTTTATTTCTAAATATTTTATATTCTTGGATGCTTTTATAAATAAAAATGCATTTTCAGTTTTTATTTTCTAATTGCTGCTGGCTTGTAGACATAGAATTAATTTTTTAATATATCCTTGTATTCAGTGGTATTGTTAAATTTACTTATTCTAGTAGTTTTAGCAATATATCTTTATGATGTTCTACTTAATAATCATGTAGTCCACAGATTGAGACTGTACTATTTCTTTTTGACCTTTATGCTTTTTTATTTCCATTTTAATATTACTTAAATATGATTTAGTATTAAGTATGAAATTAAGTAAAAACTATAGAAACAAAATAAGACTACACATTAACAAAAAATTGTGTTCATGAATGATGTTGTTTTGCCAAATTAAATAACAGCTTAGAACATGAATTTAGTTCTAGGTCTTACAGCCATGTTCTTATTCTCATTGAACCATTTAACATGTTATGATTGTTCTAGGTACTGGAACCATTCAAAGTAGTTCTGTATTATAGTGTGATCAAGAATGTTAGAAACTCATTAAATTGGAAATGTAAGTTTAAAAAAATTGAACTGATTTCCCAAAACAGGACTTCTCCATTCCCAAAGCTTAATCATTGTCCTTCTGCCTGATGACTGCATGGTTTGAATTTGTTTTTCAGTGAATTGGCTTGTTTCCTTTACATTTTTTTGGTGTTTGCTTTTTTAATGCAAAGGAAACCATCATGTCTCTAGGTGTTATAGGGCTTTGAAGGCTCTGAATCCATGCAGATTTTTGAGCAACTGGGGTTTTATCTGATAACTGCCTTTGTTCTACTCTTTGGCATGAATTGTTCTAGACTAATTAGCCACCTGTGTAGATTTTATTACTGGTAAATCATTCATTTTTCTGAAAAATTGTCTTTTAGAACTGTAAACCTTGTCTTTTTTTTTGAAACATGCATACTGTCTTTTTCATAATTTAAAAATTCAGTCTTGGTACATTCCTTGTTTTGAACTTTAGGGTAAGATTTAACACTTATCTTCATAAATAAGAGAAGAAGGGCATCCATTAACATATAATACTCCCTTATTAAATACATTTATTTGGGTATTTCTGCCATATGATATTTGATATTTGGCAGTTGCATACAGGTTATATTTCTAAATTTAGTGGTGATTTTTAGAAACTTCATTTTGAAATAATTTTATGTTTACAGAAATGTTTTAAAGGTAATAGAAGGAATTTCCATATATCATTTATTTAATTTCCCCAGTATTAACATGTACATAGTCATAGTACCTTATCTAAATTAAGAAATTAACATTGGTGTAATGCTGTTAAGTAAATTATAGAGTTTTTCCAAATTTCCCTAGTTTTCTCATCCTTTTGTGTTTTAAGATCTGTTTTGGACACTAAGAAAGATTACATTAGCTGTCATGTCTCTTTTTAAGTGTCCTTCGAGCTTTTATGGTTTCTGCAGCTTTGTTTCTCATTACATTTTAAAGTGTTCAGGTATTTTGTAAGTTGTCTCCAGTTTTAGTTTGCCTGATGATTTCTCATGATTAGCTTGAGGTTATGAATTTGGGCGCAGAATACCACTAGAGGTGATAATGTCCTTTGCCTTTCATCTTATGTAACTTTTTACTAGTGATGTTAACTTGGAGTACTTACACTGTATCTGCTAGGTTTCTTTATTAAGTGTCCTGTTTTCCCCTTTGCATGCTCTGTTCCTAAAAGCAGGTCACTGCAGCCCACACTCAAGAGGAGAGAAACAACCCCCCACCCCACAGGAAGAGTATCAAGGAACTTGTGAAATTTTGTTGTCTCTCTTCCATTTGTTGTTTTTCTTCTAGAGTACTCATTTTGTCTCGGATCTGTACTCTAGTTTATTTTACTTTTGTATGTGTGCTTCCCATTTCATTTTTCCTGCTCTGTGATGTGAGGTATTTCTTGGATTTAATATTCACTGTAAATGAGTCAGTAACCATTTCCGTCCTTAATTACTGAAGTTTTCAGTTTAAAAATGAGATTTCTCAGCCACAAAAAGTGCTTTTTTGTGTGTTTGTTGCATTTGGATTTTACATGTTTGCTTGTGTTTTCATTTTTTTCCCCCTAGGGGTTCACTGCCTCCTTCACTATTTTACCTGTGTTCTCCATGTTTATTCTAATTTCCCTTCTAAATGCTGTGGCTTCTTAGATACATAATTACCTTTTCCCTTGTGGCTCATTTGGGCTCCAGTCTGGTTACTGAAATATTCCTAATGGTGATAAACTTACAGATGATTAGAAGGAAAATACGTCATTTATCTGCGATGTTAAGGGCAGATATTGGCCCCTTGTCGGTCATTGACGAAAGTCTTTGTATTCTATTTTTTCCTAGTTTGAAAACTAGGGAAGTTTTAGCTCATTTTTAACTTCTCTCAAAAAAGACAGGAGTTGGCCATAAATTTCCTCCTGGGTTCATCCCTATAGGCCAAGTCCTGGTCTTCACCTTAGGATCCTCTCTTTGGTGTCTAATGTTATTTGCTCAGTTCAGGGTGGGCAAGAAGCCCTATACTTTACAGTATCTTCTTCAGAGACTTATTAGCTGTCACGTCTCAGAGAATCTGCATGATCAAGGCATGGTGCTGTAAATGGAAAATGGTTGAGAGGTGGGTGAGGGAGGGATTGCTCTCCAAGTCATTTTTTGAGGTATCTTTATAAAAGTAAAAATTAAGTTCTGTGAATCACTTTGGAAAGTGATTGGAGACAGTATATGTGTGTAAACAAAGTGACATTCTCTGAACTAGTTCTAGGGGCTGTTTATTCATGTAATTCAGGTTTCCTTTATCTCTTTTGCACTTTCCAACAAATACATGCACACCAGTACCTATAATTATGAATTAGCTGTGTAATATAGACCTCATTTCATTATAATACAAAACAGTTAATGGTATCATTTTAAGCTCAGGGTATTTTTAGTCTCATATTTCTAGTGTTCTGTAGCTGATAGCCAGCCCATAAATATCGAAATACCTTGTTACATTAAAATACATGTTTAATAGTAACACTATTGGCACATTCCATCTTGGTAATACAAATGTGAGGTTTTTTGGTCTTAAAGTAGAGGTTCTTGAAAAATGGATAATAGGTTTCTGGAGGACTTGAGTTTTATGATATTTATCATGAACTGAGGATTTCCAAATTTGTATTCCCTTTCTGGACCTTTCCTGTTCTTTCCAGCTCATATATCCAGCTGTCTGTTTGACATCCTTCAGTTTGTTGTTTCATAGGCATCTTAAATTTAACTCTTGTTTCTTTGCCAAATCATCTCCATCTTGGGGAGAGATAATACCAAAAATTCTGGACTTAATCCTTGATGCTTCTTTCTCTAATTCCTTATCTAATCACTAAGTCCTGTTAACTGTGCTTTCAAATATGTACTGAATCCAAGCACTTCTTACTAGCTCTACTTCTTTTAAAGTTAATTTTGTCTTTCAGATTTTTGGCATATTGGCATTTGTAACATTTATGTGCTAATAAATCTTCATGACATTTATACTTCATTTTTCTTTTTTTTTTGTAATCTCATTTTGTTGTCCTCGGTAGAGTGCCCTGGCAGTGTATTTTACAGCAATCTCAAACTCTTGAGCTCAAGCAGTCCTTGTCTCACTTTCCGAGTACCTAAGACTACAGGTGCCCGCCATAACGCCTGGCTATTTTTAGAGATGGGTCTCACTCTTGCTCAGGATGATCTTGAAGTACTGAGCTCAAGCATCCACCTACCTCAGCCTCCCCAAATTTCAGAATTACAGGCATGAGCCACTAAAGTGTGGCCCTTTATTTCTTTTTAAAATCCATTATTCCAGAGATTTTTTTGTTGCTTTTTTCCACCACAACCCCCACACCCCCCGCCACACAAAACCAAACCAAACCAGCTTTTATTACTCTTTTCTGATTTCCATTATGATTTCTGTTTGGAGACTCTTAGAACTGTTTTTTAGAATTTACAAATATAAGTAAAGTTTTTCTGGTTTTCTGTTTGTTAAAATTGATGTCAGAAAATATATATGACACTGGTTCTTTGGCATTTATTGAGATTTGCTTTCTGGTTTGGTGTTCAGTTACCTTTTACGGTTCATTGTATTCCTGGGTAGAATGTGTACCTTGCAGTTATTTGTAAGTTTTCTGAATTCTGTATTTTTAATGTGTATTTTTACTAATATGTTTGTTTTACTAGTTACTAAGAGAAATGTGTTAAATTCTCCTGCTAGCATCAATAATTTGTCAGCTTCTTGTAATTCTGACTTTTAATATTTTAAATGGTCTTTTTAGCTTAATATCTTAATAGCTTGTCAAAACTATTTCTTATTCAGTATGTAGTGACTATTTTTTTTGCCTTTGTTTTTTGCCTTTAACTCCCATTTTGTCTGGTATTAATATAATTGTGTGAGTCATTTGGCTTGCATTGTCATGTCTCCATTAATTTTGACTTTTCTCCTTACATTTTAAGTTTATTTCTTAAACTTTGTATATAATGGAATCTTTTACAGTTTGAGCTGATACCTGTGGTTTCATTGATGAACCTCCATTTTTTGTGACTCCTGATATATGATATAAATGTTTATTTTTACCTTCCTTTTTTTCTTTTTTTGCAGTTTTTGGCCAGGGCTGGGTTTGAACCCGCCACCTCCAGCATATGGGGCTGGCGCCCTACTCCATTGAGACACAGGCACTGCCCCGATTTTTGCCTTCTTTCTTTGTTCTTTCTTTCTTCCTTTCCTTTCCTTTCTTTTCCTTTCCTTTCCTTTCCTTTCCTTTCCTTTCCTTTCCTTTCCTTTCCTTTCCTTTCCTTTTTCCTTTCCTTTCCTTTCCTTTTTCCTTTCCTTTCCTTTTTCCTTTCTTTTCCTTTTTCCTTTCCTTTCCTTTTTCCTTTCCTTTCCTTTCCTTTCCTTTCCTTTCCTTTCCTTTCCTTTCCTTTCCTTTCCTTTCCTTTCCTTTCCTTTCCTTTCCTTTCCTTTTTCCTTTCCTTTTTCCTTTCCTTTTTCCTTTCCTTTTTCCTTTCCCCTCCCCTTCCCTTCCCTTCCCTTCCCTTCCCTTCCCTTCCCTTCCTCCTTCCCTTCCTCCTTCCCTTCCTCCTTCCCTTTCCTTTCCCCCTCCCCTTTCGACAGCATCTCACTTTGTAGCCCCAGGTAGAGTACCGCTGGCATCATAAGCTCACAGCAACTTCAGACTCCTGGGCTCAAAGGATTCTCTTTCCTCAGTTTCCCCAATAGCTGGGATTATAGGCGCTTGCCACAATGCCCAGCTATTTTTAGAGGCAGGGTCTCGCTCTAGCTCAGGCTTGTCTGGAATTTGTGAGCTCAGGCTATCCAAATCCACCTGCCTCAGCCTCCCAGAGTGCTGGGATAACAGGCGTAAGCTACCACACCCGGCTGTGTATTTTCTAATTAATTTAGATCTTTCAAGTCCTCTCTCCCTTTTCTGTCCTTTTGGATTAAGATTTCTTTATTTTCCACTTTTCCTGTTCATTGAGAAGTCATGTATTATGTATATAGTTGATTACAGTTCAAACTGAAATAGAATTTCCACCTTCCATTTAAATAACACATCTGTATTACTGGTTATCATCCTTGTATTAAACTTCTCTTTGTCTTATTTTATGTGGAGTTGCGTTTTTTTCCCCTTGTACTTTCTGGGACTCCTTGTGGAGTTTTTCTTTATTTTGATTAGTCTTTTTCTGGGGAGGTCTGAAAAATGTGCTCTATGTTCTTTTTGCTTTATATATATTTTATTTCTAGGTAATAATGTCAAAATTTTCATATTCAGGGCATTGTTCCAAATTTGTCATCCAAACTATTTGATTCCTTCAGAACTAAACTTTCTGTTTCAGCTGGTTCATAAAAAGTTTTAGGGCCTTTGTAAAATTAGGCTACGGCTTTGTGGTACCAAAGCAGTTTATTATTTTGAAACATAAATTAGCTGTTTGTTATTTTTGTTTTAGTTTTTCATTTCAACTGTATCTCATTGATATTTGTTAGTATATGAAATAATTTTATTTACACCTATATAGAAGGACATTTATTTTACTAGTCTTTCTGCAAGAAATAACTGCTGCTGTTCAAATTACAGGAGTGAATTAAAACAAAGAAAGGATTTTACTAGCAAGGAACTTGGGGTTCTCTGAAATTTAAAATATAGTTTTCTAGTGGCATCTCAGAGGATGGGAAACTAATGACCACTTGCAGAGTATGTTTTGTATTTGCTCTAGAATGTATATTACTCAAAAATAAAAAATAAAGTGGGAGTAGCAAAAGCAAAATGAGAAAGTTGGACAATGTATTATAAATACCAGTGGTTTTCAAAGTGCTGTCCCTGGACCAATCGTGCAGGATTACCAGTGAACTTGTTAGAATTGAAAATTCACTTGTTAGAATTGAAAATTTCAGACCTCTGAGTTTTAAAGGTTAGTCTTTTGACCTGCTGTCCAGGTGATACTGATACTTGTTAAAGCTTGAAAACCACGGATGGTACGCACTACTTGATTTGTTTCCGTTTGTAGGTGTGTACATTGCTAGTCATTTTTTTAGACAAAAGTGTTAATAGATAAATACACGGTGGCCATAAAGTTTGAACTTTATGTATTTGATTAATAATAAGTTTGTGAAAACATTACTCAGTTTAACTTTTATTCAAGCAATTTTTGCTTATATAGAAGGAATTATTTTTCTATTATGTCATGAATTAACATTCAACCGAATCTGCCTAGCATTCATCATACTTCTTGATGAGAAAAGTTATGATCAATGTGAGAGTAAGATATGGAGGAAGTTAGTGATTCAAAATACTTACTAATACTGAAATCTTAATTGAATGTAACTTTAATGAAATTAATGCAACTCTTTACCTTTCCTCCTAGCCCCACTTAAGCAATAGTTTTCAAATTACTATAAAGGCCTTTTAAAGTCTGTTTAATACCTCACCATCAAAAAGTCATCAAAAGGACCCAAAATACATTATAATATTCTTATGTTAAACAAAATCCTGTGGGAAAGTAGGGCTGTAGAAAGTAGGGTTGTACTTCCTGAAATAGGTTTTTGTATTTAGCAGTTCTTGAAATTTGTTACATTATGGTATGTAGAAGTGATTGTAAATTGTTTTGAACTAACTTGATTTAGTATTTGAACAACTTTCTGTGGAGATAATTTGTATTATATGTGCATATAGTTTAAAAGTCTTTAAATAATGATAGTATTTTGTTATAATTCTTTATATGTTTTTCTTTCAGGAGAGAAATAGAAACAAACAATAACCATATGGAGATGTCCTGTTAAAATTACAACACTAATGATGTAGACTCTGGAAATGCCTAATAAGTCAAAGAAGACATTATTAAAGCTTTTTTTTCTGCTTAAGGTGACATCTTTGAACACTTTAACACAAAATTGACTCTTCTTGTAATGGTTTTCATCAGCGCATCTGCCCTTATACTCTCACCAAACACACTTGAGAACTGTAACTTCGTCAAGCACTTTCTGTCCTGAAGCTTTTACCAGTATCTGCTGTCTTTTGTAATTATGCATCCTAGCTAAGGCACAGAAGACTGAATGAATGCAAGGATTCATTAACTCTTTGAATTTGTTAAATACTAACAGTTAACCATTAGAAGTGGTTTAATGATGTAAGAGTCACACTGCTTCAACTTTTCTTTGTTGTAGTTTTTACATTGTCAATTTTTAGCTATTTGACAGATTAAAAGCAAAATAATCATGCCATATTTAGTCCTGGAGTTCAAGTCTAAATGTTTATGTGAAAAATTATTGTAGTAAACTTTTAATATGGCAAAGTAACCTTAAGCTCTATTTTAGCCAAATAAAACATAATCTGAAATTATATTAGAACATTTCCCTTGTCTTCAAACTGTTTGGTGTAACAGAATATTGATATGCAGCTTGGTGGATTTCACCAGTTAATGCACATTCTTCTCCCCTCCTTCCCTCAATAATATGTATATTGAAAAATGTGCATTTGTCTGAGGAATTATTTTGTTTGCTACCACTTAATGAATCTCAAATTTTTGAGTAAATGTACCTCAGTCTAATCAGACTTTTTATGACCTTTATAATTACATTTAAAACCCTGATTCCTATTTCTGGGTGTTTGCAAGCCTGATTGCTATCATGAAGTAAAAATTTATTACTCTAGGTATTCACTAGCTGAATAAACATAGTTCTTGTTTAGCAAGCATATACTGTTCCTCAGCTCTTTTCTCCAGCTTTTGCAGTGTCCTGGCATCCTTAAAATACTTTGAAAATATGGCCTTGATCCATGATTAAATCAGTATCTAAGTGAATGTGTTGATGTTTTATTGATCAGATCTATATAAGTGGGAATACATATATCTGGGTATTCTTATAGTTATCTTTTTAACATCTTATCTTTTTCATTAATTACATATCAACATTAATTTTGTATCTTGAAGCAAATTGATTTTGTATAATTATGTCAAGCATCTGTATTAATTGATTTGATGGCATAAGGTTATGAAAATAATGTACTGCCCCTTATGTTACTGTTTCGAGAGGAGAAAGCTATGTAGAAAGATATGTTAAGGGTGAAAATAGCAATACAGTAGATTTGAAGACCTTGATGTTTTGCATTACTCCATTTATGTTTACATCATGTTTAGAAATGTTTTCATTTACTATGGTCTTTGGTCACTTCAACTCAAAAATCTAGTGTCAGATATTTCTTTGAGGCTTTCATTTATGATTTTTTTTTTTTTGTACAGTTTTTTCTTAAAAAATACAAAAACAGTATTTAAGTGGGAAAAAAAATACAGTATTTGTAGAGAACCATAGCTTCTACACAGTTTTTGGTAGTTCCAGTATAGTTACATCAGTGTTTACTGAAGGGAACATTAAAATTTTAATGGTATATTATAAAATAAAGACTTTCTTAAAGGAAAATTGCACCTATTTTACCTTTTTAAGAGTAAGCCATGAAATCTTATAACATGTCTCATTACTATTTATAATGAAAATTGGCATTTGGGTATAGTCTTCACAGTAATGTTCTCCATCTCTTAGGACTATATAGTTGGGACATGTCAAAGATGACTGTTGTCATTCTGGAGGTCCTATTAGAGAAAACTTTAAAAAGGGGGGCCTTGTAGGAAGGATCTGAGTCCTCCCCCTGAGGTTCTCTTTTTCTTGGTGCTTTATTAGCAACTCTGGATATTTTTATAAAACTAGTTACATTATAAATGGATTCAAACTTGTTTAATTTACATTAGGTTTTTATGTAAGATTGTCATGGAAGCACCCAGCAAGCAGGCTTGATTGCAGTAGACTCAGCTAGGGTTAAGAAAATGTATGTGAGAGTCTATTCATGGTACATCCCAGTGCCTTTAACCTGGATTTCTAATCTGAAGGGAAATGGGTACAGCATTCCTTTGGAAAAAAGCCCTTTTTCTTTTTCAGTTGATAATTTTGTGTATTTCTCATTTACGTTTTCTCCAGAGCACCCACCTTCTCTTCCTACTTGGTCTGTCATTATATTGCAAAATGTTTTTCCTCTAAATGAAATTATTACTTGTTGTGTCAAGAACAACAAATAGAATGTTTCTTAACCATGGGGACCAAAAAGGGAGAGAGCCTGGAGTCGCCTGGAGTCTATAAGAGGAAACACAATCAAATGTTTGAATAATCACAAATTAAGACATTATTGGCCCAGTAAATTTTCTTGCCTAATGTTTTTCCAAGTTCTGGTCTGAATGTTTCTTATTAAAGTTATCTTATGTGGGTATTTTATTTTGAAAGGTATTAATAGTTTGTATATTTAACAGTAAGGAGGAAAATGTAACCAAAATTAGTATTTCTTCTCTATACATATTGGTACTTGAAGATTTCTTTCAAAAGAAACCCAGCCTTTTCCTAATTTTAGTCCTTAATTCCTCTTTTTAACTTAAGTGATCTTTCTAATTCAAAAGCTGTGTTCTTTTTGAATACCATGCATGGGGGTTAAGCTGATGTTAAAACAGTTTGCAATAAAAAAAAGAATCAGCTTAAGTCATTTAATCATTTCAAGTGCATTCTGCATCTTTTAAAAATAAGTTTGAGAAATTTAAGAGAATTGTGTTTTCATTAAGTTTTGCGTATCTTTTGTTATGCCATGTAAATTCCCTTTTACGTATGATTAAAGGAAGGTTATGATAAAATGATTAGTTCATTTACATTCACTTGTAGCAATTACATGAGAATTTGAATTTTGTCGTGTTTGGGTTTGTTCATTCCTGTGAATGATGGTACAGTTAGGTGAGATTTTCTGTTATGGTACCCAAACTCACCATTGGTCCTCTTTAATCTTTGAGGGTTTCAATAAAAATTGTTCACTCATACCTGTGTTCTTTCCATTTTATCTTTATTAATATGTATTGCCTTCCTGAAAACATTAACATTTTTGCTTTTTCTCTAATGAGTTCCCTGATAGATGTATCTTTCAAATATGAATAGAGTATATTGCTCTCTCTAGTTGGTCATTGAAGTAGGTAAATTAAAGGGAGGATAGCAGTTTATCCTCGTCTTTACCCATTCCAATGAGCTTACTTGAATTATATGCTCGCTTTTCATACTAAACTCACAGCAAAAGAGAAAGCCTGTTTATTTTTTTCTCGTAGGAGGCAGTAGTGGCAGCAGTGACTAATAATCTTAATACCCCACTCTTGGTACCAAGGAATGCTTTTCTTACATTGTCCACTGGCCTTCTGGGGTTGATGGAATTTGTACGGATAGGATCATGGTAATTGGATGTCGCAGATTATTGCTGGGTTGTCTAAGGTATTATACTCCTAAAACCAGCAGGACTCTTACAACACTGCTGGCCTGTGACCAGGTCTTAAAAGAATCACCCCACACTGTGTCATCTTTAGAGTCCTCCTTCCTACTTGTTGTCTACAGGGAGGATTTTTGTCCATCAGTGTACTTAGAGTTTAGGCCAGTCATTTGTACTTGGGACTTAATTTGTTTAGTGTTTACTAGATTGAGTAATTGTAGTCTATGAAGCAAAATATTCTTCCAGTCATAAGTTAACAAAGGCTATTTGAACTTTTGAATCATAGTACTTGCCAATACATAATATCTTCTTTTCCTCATTTCTCTTGGTGCAATAGTTAGAATTTCTGTATATCACCCACACATAGTAATGGAAGTTTATTTATGAATAGTATACTAAATTCAGAATTTGTCACCTCTGTAATTTTAGCTATGTGTAACATTGGGTCTAAATGTAAATTAGAAGTTGGTTTTGTAGTGTGCACTGAAGGTATAAGTATAGGATTAGTAAGAGGTAAATTCCTTGACCCCTTTTGCCACACTACTTGCCCCTTCAAAGTACACGCTTAAAGATTTAGATATTAGAATGTCTTTTCTTTTTTTCTTTCCTTTCTTTCTTTCTTTCTTTTTTTTTTTTTTTTTTTTGAGACAGTCTCTGTTGCCTTTGATACAGTGCTGTGGCGTTGTAGCTCACAGCACCCTCAAACTCTTGGGTTCAAGTGAACTTCTTGCTTCAGCCTCCTGAGTAGCTGGGACTGCAGCTAATTTTAGAGATGGGGTCTCATTCTTGCTCAGGCTGGTCTCAGAAACATTTTGCAGTGGTTCTCAACCTGTGGGTCGCGACCCACAGGAACTGCATTAAAGGTCCACGGCATTATTGGATATGTCTAAAAGAGACCTATAACAAGAATGGAATCATCATCTAAGGAAAATTTTACAATTAGTTGAAAGGTCAGACTTAGTTATTTCTAACTGAGCAAGTTATTTCTGTTAATAGTGCCACTACTAATAAAATCATGAGTTTGGAGGAGACTGCATCTAAGGTTCTTTGCAGTTCTAAGATTTTATAATTTGTGATTTAAATAGCTAGTTTTGTAGGTACTAGTTTTGTATTTCTAGCAATAGTGAATGTTTTTTATTTTATTTTTTTTTGGAGATGTTTGGAAATAATGATTTTTTTTTTTTTTTTTTTAAGAGAAGGTCTCACTGTGTTGCCCAGGTTGGAGAGTAGTTATGTCATCTTCACTCACTGCAGCCTTAAGCTCCTAAGCTCTAGCAGTCCACCTGCCTCAGCCTCCTAGAGTAGCTGGGACTATAGGTGTACTTCACCATGGTGGGCTAATTTTTCTTTTTTTGTAGAGGTTGGGTTTTGCTTTGTGGTCCAGGCTGGTGGCCTCAAGCAGTCCTCCCACCTCAGCCTCCCAAAGTTCTGGGGTTAGAGGTGTGATCCATTGTTCCCATCACTGATGTGATTTTTAATAGTCATCCGTTAATACAGAGTGTATGTAATGAGTAACCCAAACAATGTTTTCTTGGTTGAATCTGATCAAATATGACCATTAGTTTCAGTGAGTTTTAAAGTCTAATGGTACAAAATTCCCATTTCCCCACAATATTAGTAGAGATAAGGAAGAGGAGATGTATGTCCCAAAGAAATGCAAGGATTTCCCCCCGCCCCCATTTTGCTGCCATTTCATATTCTTTGTATTTGTTTAAAAAATAGATTTTTTTAGAATTACAAAAAACTTGGAAAGACCTTCAGAGTTTCCATATGCTCAGTATCCAATTTTCTCTATTATTACATCTTACAAATAATGAACTAATATTGATACTAACTAAAATACTTTTTTTTTTTTTTCAGATTTCCTTAGTTTTTACCTAGTATCCTTTTTTCTATTGGGGATCCTATCAAGGATACATTACTTTTAGTTGTCACGTGTCTTTGGATTCTGCTGTGATGATTTCTTGGACATGTTTTAGATGACCTCGATAGTATTGAAGAGTACCAGTCAGATATTTTGTAAAATGCTCCTCCTTTGGAATTTGGCCAATATTTTTATGCTTAGACTGGAGTATGAGCTTTCAAGAGGAAGTGCATGTAAGTAAAGTGCCACTTTTAGCACGTCATATCAAGGATATATACCACCACTATTTTATGATTCGTGATGTTGACCACCTGGCTGAGGTAGTGTGTGTTAGGTTTTTTTCACTTCATGTTACTCTTCCTTCTTTCTTCACAGTACGTGTTGGAAAGAAGTCACAGTCCACACTTGAATGAGAAACTGCTCTTTTTACATTCTTGTATTTTTAAAGAGGAAGACAGGAATCTCTTTTATTACTATTCTTACCCCAGTAAGCTTGTGGGCCAGTACATTTTTGCTTGCATCCTTCTAGAACTCCCTTTCATTTTCTCACTTTTTAGTAGGGTGATTAGCTATTAGAGGAATTTTAACGTAGACTCATACCTACCTACCTGAATTTATTCTAATTATGTGTGTAGAGGAACAATGAGTCTAATAAAAGGACTGAAGATGTAGTAGATTTAGATGATGGCGAAAAACCTTGTTCTTTTATGTATAGGTAGGAACTGATAGTCATTCTGCTTTGGCTGGGTGGCAAAACTTGAGGTAGGTATATGGTTAGAATGGTGCATTTCTTTGAATCACTCTGAAGTGACAGTGTCTGGTTTTGATCTAATTATTTTGAACCACTTTGAGGCTGCTGTGAAATGGTCAAGGTCATGAACTTTGAAGCCCAATCTACCCTGGAATACTAGGTCCTCTATGCAACAAAGCCTTAATTTTCTGGTTAAACAAAGATTACAAAAATGATAATAGAACCTATTTTAGAAGGATTAAATGAAGTAGTACTTACAAGTGTTTAGCACAATCCCTGGGCCCATGGCAAGCTCTCAAAAGGTAACTATTCTCTTTTGTTTATTATGGAGAATTTAGAGTTTATTGATTGCCACACAAGATTTCTTACGGTAATCTTTGCTGCTTGGACACAGTTTAGCGGTTGTAGTCAAAGTTGATTATAGTTAGAACATTGTTATCCTCAGAATAGCCACTGTGTGAATAAAGCTTTGTTAAATTATAATTTATCGTTGATTTTGCTGCTTTTGGTTTCCAGTGTTCTCAGGACTATCAGCGATGCCTTTTCCAAGTAAGCGAAATGTAACAATACAGAGTTCATTCTGCTAGAGCAGATGGCAGGACCGAAGGTGCGTTTGGGGAAGGCAAACATGGGAGACTAATGATAAGAAAACCTGTGAACATAGAAAATTAAAGAAGCCAAAGGTGAAAATTAGATAAGAAGTCTTTTTTTTTTTTTTTTTTTTTTTGAGACAGAGCCTCAAGCTGTCGCCCTGGGTAGGGTACCTGTGGCATCACGGCTCACAGCAAGCTCCAACTCCTGGGTTTAAGTGATTCTCTTGCCTCAGCCTCCCAAGTAGTTGGGACTACAGGCGCCCGTCACAATGCCCGGCTATTTTTTTGGTTGTAGTTGTCATTGTTGGGCAGGCCCAGGCTGGGTTTGAACCCGCCAGCTCTGGTGTATGTGGCTGGCGCCTTAGCCACTTGAGCTACAGGTTCTAAGCCATAGATAAGAAGTCTTTAGATTTGCTTATTACCCCTTGATATAGAGAGTATTCATCAGTGAAACTACAACTTTAGAAGGAAGAGGTACTTGGTATGCTCAAAATGCGATGGTAGTTTTTAACTATTCTAGTATATATTCAAATGAAAGAGTGCGTTGAGATAAGTTCACGAATAAAATATAATAGTGAGCAACCTAATACTATTACATGCTAATATTAAAGCTACTGCTCTCAATAGGTACATTAAATTTACTGTTTCTACTTGGACTTGTGTCTCCTGGAAAGCACCCAGTGCCAATCACAATTAGTACTTGTCCCTCAGAGCTGTTTTCTAGTTCCTGTTCGGAATGCCCATCAAGAATCTTCTGTGCTTCTTTCTGAACTTGTTTATTCCAGTTGTACTTTATTATGAGATTTAAACATGTGCATTGATAAAAGGACCGAAGAAGAGTGTTTCTAAGAAGGTTAAGTTGACTGCTTTGGAGACTCCTGAAAATAGGTGAGTTGTCTGATTTGAAAACTGTAAAAGCTTGAGAAAAAACATAAAAATGCGGAAGTTTGTATTGAGTTTGCAAGTGTATTCTTAGTTCCCCCTGCACTGGGAAATCTTAGATAACAAATTATAGGTGTTGTTTATTGAAGAAGAACATTGGAGAATTCAAATCAATGGGTTTCTCATTCAAAGAAAATGTCTTGGATGTATTAAGTAATTTAAGTACTTAATATTTTAAATAAACATTAAAATATTAAGTATAAAATATTTTAAATAAAAATGTTTAAGGTAGGTTTGTATCACTTTGTAATCCATTTCTTAACTAATATCTCATTATTTAACCCTGTTCATTTTTAAAATTTTAACCTAGATTACATATTTTAAAGTCCAGAAACACTTTCTTCCTCTGCATTAAAAAAGGTGATAATTTTCTGCCTGTGGCCACATGTGAATATGTATAATGATACACTGTTAATATCTTTTCAAATAAATGCAATAAAGAGAAGTATTCATGCCACTTAGAAAATATATGTTAGTACTTACATATTTAAGTATCTAAATTGTGAGAAATATTTCAGTATGAAATGCGAGAGAAAAGAAATATATCTAGCAACAATTCCTAATATCTAACTTTAAGGGCACTAACCATGTCAAATCTTAGGAATTCCTTTTTTAGGTGGGCACTGGTTTTGGTTTCAGCTGTATAAACTGTTCCCCCACCCCTCAAACTCCCTTTTAAATGGAAAAAAACGTGTAAGGAAGAGGAAGTTAGTCATGAAATATCTGTCTTGACATTATGTAGCCTGGGTTTTCCAGCTAGGCTTGTTTTGTTTTAATTTCCTGTTTCTTTCCAGGCAGTATTTGAAAGGTCAAACATTAAAAAAAAAAAAAATGGAATGCATATCAATAGCATATATATGTAGAAATATACCACTTATTTAGATCAGTGTTGATTTTCATGGGCAACTAGTTTAAACAAAAAACAAAAAGATTTCACAGTAGACATTTTGAATAGCTTTCCAGGGAAGGTTCACATTTTTTAATACAGCGGTTCTCAACCTGTGGGTCGCAACCCACAGGAACTGTATTAAAGGGCCGCAGCATTAGAGTACCAAAGCATTGAGAACCACTGCTTTAGTAACATAGCCACTCCTTCCCTTTTAGTTCATGCTCACAGTTTGATGAAGATAGCATTCACAAAGAAATCACAACTTAACCTGTTTTCAAGGGAAACCTTAAATCTTTCATCATTATGGAGCTCTTGTACACAATTCAGTAGTGTTGCACAGGCCCCCCAGAGACAGAGATTGCAGTATCTGCTATCTTAGGTGGTTCTAGAGCAGTGGTTCTCAACCTTTCTAATACTGCGGCCCTTTAATACAGTTCTGTGGGTCGCAACCCACAGGTTGAGAACCACTGTTCTTGAGTTTTGATACTTGGGTGTACTTCCCAGGTATCTGGTCTTAATGGACTCTGATGATTTATTAACAGCAAAATTATCAAAAATGTCAAATTTGTAATATTTCCATAACAATCTTTATTAGCAGGTTAGGCAACAGTTAATCTTAGTAGTTTCTGGGCCCCTTTCTGCACAAATTTTTGAGGAACCCCCAACAGCCTTTATGTGGATTATAGCTATTGATACATTTGCCATATTAGAAATTAAAGCTGAAAAAAGTTAAAGATTTTTTGTTTTATTTAATAGAAAGTGCTGGATTTTCATTCTGCATTCAATTGTTGCACTATCACTTGTCCCAGGAGTCTTCTGGAAAACACTGAACATATGTGAGAGAATGCAAATGAAAACATCTCAGTATTAGTTATGAATGTAACTTTGACTTTGCAAATTCCCTTTGAGAACCACTCTTCTGTGGTGCCAGTGGTGATGGATTGTGGTGTTCACGCTCCTGTAAATGGAAGGTCTCAGGAAGTTCAGTTGGAACACTTCCGGGAGCAGCCCTGTCTACAGATGCGTCACATGTCAATGCAGATCCATTACGAGGCATCAACCTTATTGCATCATAACTTTTAATTATCACTGAATTGTTTTCATTAACTATATCATTTTCTTTAACTTTTAATCATTATCTCGCTATATCTCATGCTTCAATGCATTTAAAAATAATGTGAGTAGTAGTGATTTAACTGTAAAAATTGATTTCTTTGTTCTTAGAGTCTCCCCCTTGCCGCAGGCTAGAGTGAGAGTGTCCTGGCTTCATCCTATCTATATTCACAGCAACCTCAAACTCCTGGGCTCAGTGGATCTTCTTGCCTCAGCTTCCTGAGTGGGTGTCCACCATGATGCCTAGATAATTTTTTCTATTTTTAGTAGAGATGAGGTATCTCTCTTGGCTCAGGCTGGTCTTGAACGCCTGAGCTCAAGTGATCATCCCGTCTGGGCCTCCCAGAGAGCTAGTATTGCAGAGGTGAACCACTGGGCCTGGCCTGTAGACATTAGTTTTGATTTATGTTGGATTTGTGCCACACAATTAGTTTTGGTTTTATTTTTAAAGGGATTTTTGTAAGGATATTTTGAAGGAAAGTATCTATTTTTAACCTTGGCATTCCTCATCTGTCCTAATCCCAGCTCTCTCAAGCCAGCATTCCCTTGTTTCGTTTTTTTCCTCAGTTCTTTCAATACCACTATGGATTGACTGATCAAGTTCTAAGCAAAGGTAGAGGTAAATCATTCATTCTTCTTCTCTACTTTTCTCTGCTGTGTTTCTCTCTTCTGTCCAGATCTGCACTCATCATGCCCTTTGTTAACCCAGGCCTCCCCACCTTGTGCCCTGTGGCTCTGCTCCAGCCACACTGGCTGTCTTGTGTTCCCACCAGCTGTCAGGTGTGTTTTTTGTACGGCAGAGTTTATCTGTCCTCCCTGCTGGTGTCAGCTATTTCCTCCCTTTTGCAGGGCTCTATCAGAGAGCGTGTTCCTGATCACTCCCTCTGAAATAGTTACTCTACCCTCTATTCCCTTGTTTTTTTACTTCATAAAACTTTTTCTAAAATTTGCGTATGGCCGTGTCTTTATTCTGTAAACTATGGTTTTCATGAGGGATTGGACTTTGTTTTCTTTGATTCTTTTACTGCCCGAAACATGGAGCCCTCCATAGCTGCTGGATCAGTGAGGGTCACAACTATCCTCCACGCCCATTCTTAAATTGTGATGAATGAACTTGGTAACTGTTGATGTAGCAATGGTGTTGCCAGGAGTCAGTCTATGAACTGGTGATACATAGAATAGGAAAAAAGTGGTTCTGCTAGTTACAAAAAAAGCCATGTGACTTTTCTTCTCACCAAGGGGAGGTTACCTGCTCTATGATATCTCCAGGTCACCTTCAGCGTTCTACCTGGCTGCTCTGTCGAAGCATTCTTTATTTCCTTCATTCCTTCCTCCTCCCTCCCTCCTTTCTTTCCAAAATTGTCTTTGATTCTCACTTAAACTGGATTTTATCTGGGTCAGGTAAAGTGAGGAAATACAGTATGATTTACCCTGAGGTAATAGAATGCTGGAAAAGAACCGACAGGTCATTTAATCTCATCTTCCAGTTTATAGATGAAGAAACAGGCTATTCCCCAGGTTCCTGTGAGTGAGCAAATTAGGGTTTTAAGCCCAGATTTTCTAGTCTCCACATCAAAGTCACATGTGTCTATATCTGTGCCCTCAACCAACAGCAGATTAAACACCACTAATCCTAAAATCTAGAATCTGAAATACTCAAAAATTGGAAACGTTTTGACCACCTCTGTGACACCTAAAGGGAATGCTTGTTAGAGCATTGTTGGATTAGGGCTGCTCCAACCAGTAAATATAATGCAAATACTACAAAATCTGAAATCTGAAGTGCTTCTGGTCCCAAGCATTTGAATAAGGAGTGCTCAAACCATACATAAAAGCAACATTTAAATTCCCCTGTTTTCTTGTTTGCAAAAATGAATAACATCCTTGCTCACGATTATTCAGAGAATTCAATGAAAACACATGTTGCATGGCAGCTCCAAGTCTTCACCCAGCATCACCTTTCCTATCTTCATCTGGAAGGGTTTGCTTTTCTCTTAAATTACCTAGTGCTTTTTCCTTTTCTGCATTTATCTGTGTACCCTGTATAGTTGTTTCTCAAAGCCATTGACTTCAAATTTCACATGACCAGAATTAGACCTAAGTGAAAATTTAAAAACTTTGTTAGACTACATTTTAGAGATCGGTATTTTCTTGTTACTGAAGTGTATATAGCATTTTTCAGAAGTCTAACCCTCCAAATTCTTCTCTCTCTGCCATGTAGAAGAAATGCTTGCTCAGAAAATGCCCATTATTTATGATGTAGGCATGATGCCTCCAGTCAGGGAAAGTGATGAGGATTTCATCAAGTACACTTTTATGTGAGAGTTTTGAGACAGACTGTTATGGTACGTCATTTCACATGCAAGAAATACAGTCGACATCATCCTTTCTGATTAACCTGTGGAAGTTTCAACTTGCTTGGCTTATCATTATTGCAGGAAAGGCTTCATTTGTTTTTGTTTAAGTTTTTGTGTATCTCAAAACTTTTGTAATGACCCACTCGTGCAATTCAGTGTGGCTCCTATTTGGATAATTACAAAAATAATTACAGTTACGCAAAAGGACAGTAGAGGGAGCTATTGGAATTTGATTACATTTTCTGTTGGGTTTTAGCTTGTTTTTCTTCAAAACTAATGTTTTGACTTTGGCTTTCTCATCTCATCAATATGCAGAAAAGTTTGTCATATTGAGGGATGTATATTAAGTTTGGGGGATTGCAAAATATGAGGCTTTATTTTTCTTCTATCTGCCCTACAATTCCATTATCATCCTCACCACTCCTGTAAAGGTAGCGGGTATAAGAATAATAATGATAATGAGTTTATGTCATGATTGTAAATCCAGGCCATTAATATTAGCTGCTCTACAGGCATCTGTGTCTAATCGTGTTTTGGTTGGGCCTCTGGAGACCTGCTGGGCTTTACAAGTCTAACAAGGCTCGCTTGCTTGGCAGTGAGCACTCTGCCCTGCCCTCCTTCACAGGTGGATCGTGAGACCTGAAAGAGTGAAGATAACAGGGCGGCTCCTGTGGCTCAAAGGGGTAGGGCGCCAGCGGTGGCCGGTTCAAACTCAGCTCCGGCCAAAAACTGCAAAAAAAAAAAAAAAGAGTGAAGATTACAGGGGTGACAGTTGAACCTAGGACTGACTTAGTGTGTGTGCTTATACATGTGTGTGTGTGTGTGTGTGTGTGTGTGTGTATTGTATACAAGTGGGTGGTGGTTAGGGGGAGGCAAGTTCAAAAAATTTATTTCAGGCGCTTCTCCACAATCTTTAGGCCACATACACGTGCATGACCCATTTCTACTCTTTTTTTTTTTTTTTTTTTGAGACTCATGCCATCCTCTGCAGCGTGCTGTGATGTCACAGCTCAGAGCAACCTCAAGCTCCTGGGCTTAAGCAGTTCTCTTGGCTAAGCCTCCCAGTAACTGGGACTACAGGTGCCACCCCCTCCCTCCCATGCCCAGCTATTTTTTTTGTTGTTGTTGTTATTGTTGTCATTGTTTAGCCGGCCCTGGCGGGTTTGAACCCACCAGCCCCAGTGTATGTGGCCGGGGCCCTAACCACTGCTCAGTGCCAAGCCCCATTTCTACCGATACTCTCATGTGCAGTACCCATGTTGCCTCACCGGGACTTTTCACCCCAAGTCTATCTTCCACACTTCGGCCATAGTCGTCATTTTTCAAACATGACTCTGAATTCCTCTTCTTGGAATTTCTCATTTTGTGTGGAAGTGCACAGAGATGTGTGGATACCTGAGGATGTTATATGCAGTGTTATTTGTAATAGCAAATTAAAAGTGGGAGCTATTTTGTTCATTTAAAGAATAAATTGTGACCTACGGTGCATCTTAGAATGGGTACAGGCGAAACTTACTAAAAGCAGAATACAAATGTCAACATACAATAACTAAGAAAATGCCATGAAGGCTACGTTGAGTAGTTTGATGAGAATATTACACATTGTATATGAAACCAGCACATTGTACCCCTTGATTACACTAATGAACACAGCTATGATTTAACAAAAAAAAAATTGTGGCACTTTTATACACTGAAATACTATATAGCCATTAATGCTAATATGGGAGGATGTTTATGTATTTTCTTAAATTAAAAAACTCTCATAGGCCAGGTGCAGTGGCTCATGCCTGAAATCCTAGCACTTTGGAAGGCCAAGGAGGGAAGATTGCTTGAGCCTAGGAGTTTGAGACCAGCCTAGGAGTGAGACCCCAACTCTATAAAAAATAGAGAAAGATTAGCTATTCACTTGGCACATGCCTGTAGTCCCAGCCACTCAGGAGGGTGGGGCAGGAGGATCATTTGGGCCCAGGAGTTTGAGGTTACAGTGATGTATGATGACAATTTTACACAGTAGCTGGGACGACAGAGTGAGACGCTGTCTCAGAAACAAAAAGCACATAGTGATCTGTACTGTGTTTAAAATTTAATACACATTTGAAATTTAAGATATACATTTAATTTTAATATATAATTTGAACTTAAATTTTGAGAGGATTTTATAGGTAGAATGTCTTAAAAGTTGTACAAGGCATTCCTAACAGTGGTTACCTCTGAAAAACATTGCTAGACTTGCTGGCTGTGGGGGAGGACAGAGAAGAGATTTTGCTTTTTCTTTACATTTTTCTTTAGTTTGAACAGTCTACCAAGAACTTATAATTTTATAAGCAAGTTTGGATTGAAATGGGTAAATCTGTTCTTCTGAGGTTTGGTTCCAGCATCCTTGTCCCCTGAAGCTTTTTCATGCTCCCTTGGTCTGATTTCGATGGTGCTCCTTGGTGGTCACTGACTGAGAGGTGGCTTCCTATAGTAGAACTCAGAGGGATTCTAAAGTCTGGCATAAGTGTTAAAGTGTGACTCAGACTTCACCTGCTGTACAATATGAGGCAAGAAGTTTAACCTCCTTTACTCTCAGTTTCTTTTTTTTTTTTAATTAAATCATAGCTGTGTACATTAATGAGATCATGGGGCACCATGCAGTGGTTTTATAGACCGTTTGACATATTTTCATCACACCGGTTAACAAAGCTTTCGTGGCATTTTCTTAGTTATTGTGTTAAGACATTTATATTCTACATTTAGTAAGTTTCACATGTACCCTTGTAAGATGCACCATAGGTGTAATCCCACCAATCACCCCCCCTCTGCCCATCCTCCTTCCTTCCTCCCCTTCCT
>CAUYPK010005977.1:0-40050 GCA_963574355.1 Loris lydekkerianus | reverse complement strand
GCGTTGAGGTGTTTTTAGATGATTTGTTGTTTGTGTTGTTGTGTGGTTTGTTCTTGGTTTTTGGGGGGTTGGGCATTGGGTGGGTGGTGTGTGGGTAGGGCACTGGGTGGGATGAGGGAGGGTAGGGCACAGGGAGGGAAGAGGGAGGGTAGGGCACAGGGAGGGACGAGGGAGGGTAGGGCACAGGGAGGGAGGAGGGAGGGGAGTGGGGACCAGGGAGGGAGGAGGGAGGGTAGGGCACAGGGAGGGAGGAGAGAGGGTAGGACACAGGGAGGGAGGAGAGAGGGGAGTGGGGACCAGGGAGGGAGGAGAGGAAGAAGGAGAGCAGAAGAAGGGAAGAGAGTAGAGAATAGGGCTGCCTCTTCTCCCAGGTCATTTAACATGGAGGTTGACAGTCCGGTAATAGTTCTGACTGAGTGGGGGTGGCTAAAAGCAAGACCTCACACCAGGAAGGTGTATATGTATCCATCTATTCACTGTTGTTGATGATGGGCTGGCACCCTCAGGAGACACAAATGGGCCTTCTGCCACTGGGGGACACCTCTGTCCTGTGCTCCTCAAAGCATAGTTGCTGCATCTTCCAGCATTTGGAGCAAGCTGCAGCCAGGCTCCTGCTCCCTCCTCTCCTTGCCCCTCCCTCCCCAGCCCTGCTCTGACTCCACCCTGCAGACCAAGGCAGGAAATACTGCCCCACCTGGGCCTCTGACGGCTGGGTTGGGAGCACAGGGACTTGCCCTTGCGCTCCCCTGGCAAGATGCCTCTTTTAGGAGGCTGTGGTCCCACGGGGGCTGGGAAGCAAACCTCCCATGAAGATAATCCCCTGGAGTAAGGCATTTTCCTCCAACTCGTTGAACAAGATTTACAATAGACACGGCTTTCCACTTAGGGAATAAGATGAGAATAAATAATGTTAAAATTCCAAATGTGACCTTCTCTCTTCTCTGAACAAGGTGAACACTATAAAATAAATTGCATTTGCCACACTATGGATGTGGAGAGAGAAAGGAATAGAAGCAGCTATGTTAGGTGGATAGTCTTTTGTATTGCTTGCCAGTCACGGGAGAATACTAATTTAGCAACGACATATTTTTCAGGGATAGTAAGTACATATTAGAATTAGCTTACATTCACCAACACTACTCAAATGAACTACAGGAGTAACACCCACATTGTGTAGACCGCCGCTTTCAGTTCATTCTCAGCAGTATTCCATTTATGTGTCTCAGGAGGAAATTTTGTGGATTGGAGTACAGGTAATACATCGTTGCTGCTGTTTGTTTTTTGTTCTTAAAATGACACTAAATCCATTACCATTAGTGATATATGGAAGAAGTATAATGTATGCCTACTAGGAAGTGATTAGCAAAGGAGTGACAGCTAAATACTGTGGGCAATGGGTTCACGAAGATACAAAAAGAGCATATTGGACTGGTCCCTCTTTCTATATCAATTTGATATTCTTTAAATAGTCATGATTATAACAGGTAGTTTGAATAATATTATATTTAGTTTTGGCTAAATATAAGAAGAAAAAAAACTAAGTTTATATCATTCACACAATGTGTGGGACAGCAGAACAATTTCTAAAGTTGTTCTATTTTTTTGTATCGTATCTTTTTTTTTTTTTTTTTGAGACAGAGTCTTACTATGCCACCCCCAGTAGAGTGCTGTGGTGTTACAGCTCACAGCAACCTCAAACTCTTGGGCTTAAGTAATTCTCTTGCCGCAGCCTCCCAAGTAGCTGGGACTACAGGCGCTCACCACAATGCCCAGCTATTTTGTTGTTGTTGTTGTTGCAGTTGTCATTGTTGTTTGGCAGGTCAGGGCTGGTTTTGAACCCGCCAGCTCCAGTGAGTGTGGCTGGCACCCTAGCCGCTGAGCTAATAGCCTTCGGGTAAACTGAGGTTCCCTATGTAGAAATGTAGCCAAACTTAAATTTTAGTTGGCTTCCTACACACTACATTTTTTCCCCATTTGCCTTTTAGCAAAAAAGATGCTAAAACCTTCAGGTGTGGCTGCCAAGTCCAGCCACAGATCAGCTTAGCCTTCCCTGCCTGTGAGTGACAGCCATTTTTCATGTTGCACAAAGACTACAACTGTCACTGCAATTCTCTGTGCCAAAATCTCTAATAATCATCCTGGCTCCTGCTTCTCACAGTATTCCTAGGATTTAAACATAATTGACCCCTCTCAAGTGAACTGAAAAAGATTCTGTCTAGGTAAGCAGACCCTCAAAGCACAGGCTAAAGCTTTTACATGGCAGACATTTTGTGGAGTACATTCCAGTGACGGCCTATGTCTTTTTTTTTAATTGTTGGGGATTCATTGAGGGTACAATAAGCCAGGTTACACTGATTGCAATTGTTAGGCAAAGTCCCTCTTGCAATCATGTCTTGCCCCCAGAAAGCCTGTGTCTTTTTTAAGGAACGACAAGAAGAGAACCCAAAAGGAGTGAGTCTTCTTGACCACTAGGGGGCTTCTTGGCCCAAATGTATATCACAGCGGTATGAAAGTGACAGTGTTCTTCATTGTTCACCTGTTTAGTAGAGCCACTTTCCATAATCCAAATAGGCCTCTAAACTGTCAGTAATTATATGATAACTAAGTAGGATGCCAGCCTTAGTAAAAACTTGAGAAAGGAGAAAAAAATGTGAACTTTATACCAAGAATGCCTAGGAACAAGAAAGGTAAATATGATGGGAAATAAGAATTTATAATTCAAGCACGCTAATCACTACTGAACTCTAATGTTTCCATTAGAAACATTAGACTAAACATTAAACTGACTAAAATGTTTCCCAGAAACAATCATTTCTAGGTAATTAGGCAATAATCAGGCTTTTTCAATCTCCATATTATTTCTCTTAGATGGAAATACTTATACAAAATCTATCAGTTCAAGGAAACTGTCCCAAATATAATAACAAGAATCATAAAGTCTTTTGATAAACTATCTTTACTTCCTTAGTACACCCATTTCACCAAGTAAGATAGTTATTGCTCTTTATAAGAGGGTATTTGCCACTCTGGTCAAAGGCTAGTATCATTGAATTTCCTGAGCCCACAGGTATTTATGCCTTAGCTGAGCTAGAGACTCTTCCACATTACCTTTGTATCCGACACTACATCTAGATGTGGCAGTTTTCTCCACAGTTTTTCACTAGGAGAAAAATCCCAGAAACGGAAAATTATTAATAGCAACTTTTTGATATAGTCATGTACTTTTATTTAAGAGTCTCTATTTTTACATTTGATGTATCAAAACTCAGAACAACAGCTGAGAGGCATCATCGAGGCTGGCAGGATGATGTGCTGATTAGATTGCTGGGTGATGACTCCTTATATGAATGACCCTGAAATATAACTAATTTTAGGCTCTCAAATGCTGTTTGATTTTGATGTTTTGTTCTATGTAACTCATTCCAAAGGCTGCATTCTGCCTTGCCCTTTGTTCAGAAAGTTTTGTGGTAGCTTTTGGCCAGAGGTTCTGAGCTTTCTTTTCAGTTAAGAAGACCAGAGTCTGTCTGGCCAGAGAACACCAATCATCTCCAAGAGGACAGTATGCCAAGACCATGAGGGTCTATCTAATACAGAAGGAAATTGATACTTTTTAAATGGAGATGAAAGAAGATGCTGCCATCCTTTTATTCAAACGTGAGAGTGGACCACCCAACCAGGATAACAAGACCTTTGGAAAGCCTACCTGAGGCATGCAGAGGGGTTCTTTTGGTTACATTGTCTTTCACAAAGATGGATGCACCCTGATTGATCAGCGCTTCCACACACTCTGTGTGTCCCTTAAAGGCGGCCAGATCCAGAGCAGTGCGGCCTTTCTCATCCCTGATGTCCAGGTCCACCAGTGACTGCAGAAGGACTTCCAAGGCTTGATGGTGCCCATTGTAGGCCTGCAAAGAAGAAACTGATGACTCACATGCTCGCTCACCTCAAATCCCACGACAGACAGGGCCTCCAAGATCGCAGGTAAAAGGACTCTCCAAAGAGCACATCAGAAAAACAAGTGGCATAAGGATCAAAACGCAGGCAGACTGGAGAGTTAGACTGAAGAACTGTGAATTTCTTCATATTCTTTCCTTCTTGTCACATCATTTTCTCAAAAGGCACTAAAGGCATTAATGTCGTCTTTTAATGATTCACCTAATAATCTAATATAGACTAAATGAATTCATGTACGCTTAATTAAATCTGTCACTTCAGTCCTAAACATATTGATGTCATCAGAATTTGTTTTCAGGAGTCTTTTCTGTTAAGAAACATAAAGGGGGGGGGGGGCGAACTACTAAAAACATTATGCTCTTTGGGATTCATCAAAAGCATATGCTTTTCTGTTGTTTTTCTTTCTCGTTTCACTAATTTCTAACCATGTGACCTTAGGTGAATTTTTTAATTTTTCTTAGAGCTTGTATCCTCATCTACAAAATGAGAACAATACAATCTGCCTCTCAGAGTTGCTACGAAGAAAAGAGATAAAATTGCACAGGCTTTGCATAATTTCTTTGATGTTTCTTCTTTATTTCTTCCATTGATTATAATGAAAATATAGAATCTATTATAGAAATATATTCCATGTACCAACACCAAATTCAGATCTATTATGAGGTCTTATGCTACGTCAAGATTGAGGCTTCATACCACTAGAAAAAAAAAACTTAAAGTCCGAAGGATAATTTTTATTGCGTCTCTAAGGTAAAAAATATATACACACACCTACATACAACACACAGATAAAAGACATTGAAAATAAAAAAATAAAGGGAATAAGGTTATCTGGGGAAAAATCTGGGTGGAGTGTAGTAACCTACAGTAACAGGATGTGTAGGAACTATGTAATAAGATAGGTAACAACCTATGTACCAACTTATATAGCAACCCATGTAGGAAGATATGTAGGAACGGGGACAGTAGGTTTGAAGAGACAAAGTGGTGGTTCACAGGGACAGTGGGCTTGCAGAGACAAAGTGTCAGTTACTGGCAGCTGGAAATTGATCAATGTGGAACTCCAGTGAAGGGGCGGGGCTCGAGGAAGGGGTAGATGTTCTCAATAAATAGCAGCTGCTGAGGTTGCTTGGGGCCTTTTCTGGGAGGGGTAAGAGAGGCCCACCTCCTGCAAGCTTCAAACTTACAATCCATTGTCCAGCCTGCTTCCTTGGTGACAGCTCCGACAGTGTGGAGGGAAGAAAAGAAATAGAGAGGAAAAGCCCAACTGCAGTATCTTCAGTGACCAAAGCCCCCCTCACATGTCACCTGTGCTTTTCATTTTTCTACAGCAACTATTAGTCAATCCACAATTTATTTGAAAAAAGGCTTAGCACAAAGGACTAACTTCTTTAATATACAAAGAGCTCTTGGGAACCATTTTTTTTTTTTTTTGAGACAGAGTCTCACTATGTAGCCCTGGGTAGAGTGTCATGGCGTCACAGCTCACAGCAACCTTAAACTCTTCGGCTTAAGCGATTCTCTTGCCTCAGCCTCCCAAGTAGCTGCGACTTTAGGTACCCACCACAACGCCCAGCTATCTTTTGGTTGTAGTTGTTGTTGTTTGGCAGGCCTGGGCTAGATTTGAACCCGCCAGCTCTGGTGTATGTGGCTGGCGCCCTACCCAATGAGCTAATGGCACTGAGCCTTGGGAATCAGTTTTAAAACTAGGAAACTATTATACAAAAAAGCAGCTCACAGGAAAAGAAAAATAAAAGGTCAAAAAATATATGAAAAAATAGTAAATTTTTAAAGTACTATTTTTTAATAACCGTGTTGGCAATGATTAAAAAGTTTGGCCATGCTCAGTCTTAAGACATGGTGGATAAAAAGCAGTCTTCTACTCTGTTGGGAGTACACACATATAAATTGGAATGACATTTGTGAAGAATGGTTTAATAACATCTACCGAAATTTTTAGTAAGAGAAACTAAATTGCAGACAGTACATATAGTATGGCTTATCTAAAAAGAATTATATCCACACATATCCACGGCTATATCTCCAGACACTTCTATATTCATTAAAGAAGTTTAGAAGGATACAAAAGAAGCTATTAATGGAAGGACTCCTGAGAATTGTGAGGCAGAGTATAAGGATATGGACTTTTTCTTTTTTCTTTTAAAATATAGCCTGAATTATTTTCTGAGTATATGACAACAACAATAACAAAAACTAAATTTAAAAGGATCCATAAGAATAAAGAGTAAAGATAGTTTTTTAAAAAATATTTCTCTTTACATTATTTTTGTAAATGATTATGGTTATTGTGCTACATATTAAACATATATATTATATATAACATGTAGTATAACTAATGTTGATGAACCTCAAGTTTATCAACTTCTCCCTACTTCTCCTTTGATTTCTGACTTATATATCCAACTGCCTATTGATTGTCTAATTCCCACTTGAATGTCTAATAAACACCTCAGATTAATTTTTTTTTTTTTTTTTTTTTGCAGTTTTTGGCTGGGCCTGGGTTTAAACCCGCCACCTCCAGTATATGGGGCTGGTGCCCCACTCCTTTGAGCCAGAGGCACCGCGCCAAGAAATATATTTTTTATTTTTATTTTTATTTTTTTAATTAAATTATAGCTGTGTACATTAATGCGATCATGGGGCACCATACACTGGTTTTATAGACCGTTTGATACATTTTCATCACACTGGTTAACATAGCCTTCCTGGCATTTTCTTAGTCATTGTGTTAAGACAATTGTATTCTACATTTGCTAAGTTTCACATGTACCCTTGTAAGATGCACCGCAGGTGTAATCCCACCAATCACCCTCCGTCTGCCCATCCTCCCCTCTCCTCCCTTCCCTCTCCCCCTTCCCCATATTTTTAGGTTATAACTGGGTTACAGCTTTCATGTGAAAGCCATAAATTAGTTTCATAGTAGGGCTGAGTACATTGGATACTTTTTCTTCCATTCCTGAGATACTTTATTAAGAAGAATATGTTCCAGCTCCATCCATGTAAACATGAAAGAGGTAAAGTCTCCATCTTTCTTTAAGGCTGCATAATATTCCATGGTATACATGTACCACAATTTGCTAGTCCATTTGATGGGCGCTTGGGCTTCTTCCATGACTTAGCAATTATGAATTGGGCTACGATAAACATTCTGGTACAAAAGAGGAAACAGACTACTAGGTGAAGTTGCTCATGCCTGTAATTCTAGCACTCTGGAAGGCCAAAGTGGGTGGATTGCCTGAGCTCATGGGTTTGAGACCAGCCTGAGCAAGAGCGAGATCCCATTTCTAAAAATAGCTGGGCGTTGTGGCAGGCACCTGTAGTCCTGGCTACTTGGGAGGTTGAGTCAAGAGAATTGCTTGAGCCCAGGAGTTTGAGGTTGCTGTGAGCTACCGAGGGCTATAAAGTGAGAGTCTGTCTCAAAAATAAACAAATGAACAAACAAGCAAAACTTTGCCAGGCTCACTTAGGCAAAGTAATTTGCCCCAAGCCATACGGCCAGTAGATGGCAGAAGCAGAACTTGAACCGTGTTTCCATGATTGCAGAATGATCTGATGACTGCAGAAACACGTGCACTTAACCACCCTGGTATGATGCCCTCTCCCAGAATGTTCCAGACCAGGCCACCCAGCGTTTACATTTTGATAATGAAGAAAAGAAGAGCATAGGTGCAAGGTCTCCACCCAGAAGGTCCGTGGCATTTTTGATTGAATTTCACGTGTGAACTTGGGTGGTGCAGAGCAAAGAGAAATGCCAGAGAACCGTCTCTGCTTTGTCCACTCCCCCAGAAGCACCATGCATGGGGTCTGTGGGGATAGATTCTGCAGGTATTTCAGAGAGCTCTCCACCAGGAAAATAGTTGCAGAAAAGCAATCCATTTGGTGCCGGACCTCAGGGCTAAGAGCCAAGCACTTTGGCGCGAGATCCCTGCTCTGGACAACATGGGGCGTTTGAGAATATTGTCTGATGTTTCCCATTGAAGCAACTTTGCAAAACTCTCCGAGGATGGTCAAACACACTCCGGAGCCAGGCTCTCTGCTTCAAGGCATTTTAATTACTCAGTGAACTGGCAGCAGGAGAGGCAGGGCCGGGCCTAGAGGACATCAGCAGCATGGCTGGAATGAAATGGCCCAGATACTGCTGCTGTCTCCAGCAGTCTGATACATCTGGCAATCACTCTGGGGGCTGCGCTGTCCAATGGAAACACAGTATAAGCCGCATATGTAATTTTAGAATATTTTTGGTGGCCATGTTAAAAAAAAAAAAGAGAAGGAAACAGATAGGATTCATTTTAATAACATTTTTCACCTAATATATTCAGTATACTATCATTTCAACATGTAATAATGCAAAAATTATTAATGAGCATTTTATATTCTTTTTAAGGTCTTGGAAATCCAGTGAGCGTTTTATACCCTCAGCACATTTCAATTCAGACTAGCCACATTTTAAGTGCTTGACAGCCACAGGCAGTATTGGGTCTCTGTCCGTGTGCAGTACAGGTTTTGTCATTCCCCTCCCCTGCTCAAAGACCTTCAGTGGCTCCCTACTGCCCAACTTGTTAGACCCAGTCACATATGGCAGTGATTTGTATTTCTGCCTGCCTCCTTCCCCCATATTAAGAAAGAATGTTATGGTGGCTGTTAGGGGAGACACATTCTATACCTACTTTGTCCTAGTCTTAAGTTGCCTGAACTACGTTAGTTGTATTTCCCATTGGGCCAAAACATTAATATTAATACATCTTCATGGGACGTGGGAATGCATCAGGCATTTGTGTTAGGTGCTTTGTGTAATTTTCTGATTTTTCTGATTTGATTATCAGTAGCACTCCGTGAGGTAGGTATTTAATTTCCATTTCACCGATGGAAAATGGAGGCTCCAAGTGATGAAGTCGAACCCAGATCTGTCATGCTCCAAGTTGCTCTTTCAGTAACATTGTGCTGAGCCTGGATGCAGTCTATAATAGGTTTTCAGAAAACGTGTTTTAACTGTACCAAATGGAGACAAGAGTTTTTGCCTCCTTCTTGGTATGAACAGCAGGCACGTGGAAGTGGCAGAAGGGACGGGGACACCCAACAACTTGCTTGTCCTTCTTGGTCATCAGGATGCAATATGGGCTTGGGTTCAGAAATGCTGACAGTGGCCTCTTTGGGAGCTGGGTTAAGCAGAGCTGGTGTTGGTGGCAGGCAGGACAGATTGGAAAGCCTCCCTCTGCGTGTGATGAATGCCAGGAGTTGCCCCCTCCTCTACCTGCAACAGGCTGATAACTGGCGCTCTGCCCCACAGGCTTCCTGAGACACTGTTTTTTGCATGATGCATGATTCACACTCAGTTATTGCCAGAGAGTATGATGCGTTGCCTCCATACCTTATTGAAAGCACAGTAAAAAAGATGAGTTACTAATAAAATGTTAAAAGAAAATGTCAATTAGTATTACTAAAAGAAAATAAAAGAGGCTGATGTTATTGTACATCTTTGCAGTGAATTCTCTCTAATTAGTCAAATAAATACACAGTCCTCCCACTCGGGTGTGTGTTTGTTTGCTTTAAAACATTGTAATTACATCCTCCTCTTTGGAAACTTTTGGGAACAGCAACCTCTACACATGGGCTTTGGCTATGAGGACATGAGCCAGCACTTTGACTGGGGTGAAACTACCCGCCCGTGTAAGCCATTGGGCTAAACATTCAGAAGCAGGCTGTGTATTGCTCTGCCCTCCCTCAAACACCCTCTGTGGCTCCCTAGGGCTTGGCAGCATTAGTACCAACTCTGCTCTATACTGTGGAAAGGGAACTGAGCAGGGACCCTATAGAGGTGAGTTCTGCATGACCTTGAGCAGACCTCTCACCTCTCCATACCTCTGCTTCCTTTTTGATGAAAGTCAGAAGGTCTAGCTGCCCCCAGCCACAAGGCATTGCATATTTCCCTGACCATCAATCACCTCTCCTGTCCCACATCTTCCTCTTTCTACAAGAAAATATTAGATCTTCAGTTTACATTTAGTTTATATATGTATTTATTTCTTCTGTTTCCGTGTGTTCGATTATATATGTATACACATCTATGCTATGAATAGAATAGACTATGTTTATGGCTAATAAATCAATATTGATACATAGTTAGTGATGATGTGTCCTGAAAAAGCTTTTTACTAAAACTAATCTGCATGATTAAAAATGATGGCGACAACTAGTTTAAAGAATGAGGACTATAGAGATGAAAAAACTGGAGCTAGACTCAGCTGAGGGTCCTAGTCCTTGGACTTGCTAAGTGCATGTCTTGGGCAATGTTTGACCTTCCTTGTCCTGAAATGGGGCTAATTTGGTCTGGATGGTCTGTTTTAAGGGAGGTTGTTCTGAAAGCTGAATGACGCAATACATGTGAAAATATTTTGTAAATGATATCTTCTAGGTAAGGAAAGGGGCAGAGATGATGGATCACAAATCTCCACAAAGTGGGAATTATTATCCAGTGTGCCACGAGGGAGAGAGCTTCCGAGAGGTGAGGTCATGGCCAAGGTCACACAGCGAGTGTGGATAAGTGTCTAGTTTTGGGTTTAGAGCTCGTGATCTTAACCCCTGTAGCGAACTCCTCGCCATCTGCAGTCAGATCCTCGGAGCCTTATCCTATGAGTCACTTTGACAATTTTCTCTGTATCTTGTTGCCGGCCTACTATAGATTTGCTCATTTAAGATGCCATTGACCTTATCTGATAAAAAGAATCAGGATCCAAGGAGTCTGTTTAATTCATTATTAAAGATCATTTCCTGTTATTATCTTCCCTGTAGCAAAATTAGCTGTTAACTCTCCTGTTAGCATAACCCAGCCAGTATTACTAGGAAATTAGGAAAAAAATCAGTTCAGTGATATGTGAGCTGAGCCCAGGGAATTCCCCATCTTTGGCGCATATTAACATTATGCCTTAGAAGTTTGAGGAAATGTTCTGTTAAGTGGAAAAAGAGTTGCAGAAATTTTACTTTTTAAAAGTCAAGTAAAAAAGTTACTTTTTTTTTTTTTTTCCCAAGTCAAATTAATTTTTGTCTCAGGGCAAGAAAAAGTAAATTAAAAATCACACGCTGTCGCTTCCTCTCAGGCCCCTGTTGCCTCCTGGGTTTCCATCCCTCTTGGCTGGGATTTTGGGTTTCTCTGGCCCAGTTTGAGCCTCGGAGGATGGCTTGCTTTGGGGGGGTTGGCTCCAGGGAGCCCCTGACTAGAGCAGGGTGGGGCAGTCTGCCCTACCCTCTGCCTGTGGATCCTTCCAGAGCATCCTTCCCCCAAGGTGGTTGTTAGCAGTAAGGAGAGGAGCTGAGACTGAGACCCTGAAGTGCTGGGAGGCCTGTGCTTCGTGATATGGAGTGGGGTGACTCCTGGGTGAGGGGTTGTTGGGGTGCTGGCCTCCAGGGGGTACCTAGAAAGCAGCAGCTCTGGATCTCTATGGAACATTGTGCAAAGGTTTCATGGTAAGGGGAACACAGATGCTTTAGAGGCACGGGCTTACCTGTCTGTACCCACGTGGGTCTATAGCTGCCTACTGCAACCAAAGAGCTGCTGGGCTTGGAGTAGACAGACACAGCTGCAGTCCTGGCTTTATGTAGCTTCAAGAAATACCCTGGGCCTTGACTTCTTCCCCCGAAAAGATAGATATTTGTCAACCTCTAGAGTCATGGTGACAGTCGTAGTAATAACCTTTCTGGGGCTTTATCAGCGCAGACCTCCGAGATCTCAGAACAACCTGAGGTGACAATGTTTGGCCAGGGACACAAGAAGGGGAATACCTGTCTTTTCTGCACTTGATCTTAGCCAAAGGGCCGAGAAGTGACGTGGAGTCCCTTCTGGGTGCTGGAAACCTACCAGGCTCAGGAAACATCTGTTCTAGGCTTACAGGGTTACCTGCAACTCAATAATTCCCAAGAAAGTTAGAGTTGGTCAAGATAACCACGAAAGACTGACATAGGCAGGGTGAAGCCTCGTGAAGCCTGATAAGGTGATCAGCTTATCCTAGTTTGTCCATAACTTTCCTGATTTTAGCACTGAAATCCTACACCCTGGAAAACTCCCCATTCTTTAGCAAGTTGGGATGGCTGGTCACCCCACAAATAAATCTTCTTTGTTTTAAAGACTACAGGCAGGGGCTCGGTGCCTGTAGTACAGTGGTTATGGCACCAGCCACATACACTGAGGGTGGCGGGTTCAAACATGGCCCAGAACAGCTATACAACAACTGCAACAGAAAATGGCTGGGCATTGTGGCGGGTGCCTTTAGTCCCAGCTACTTGGGAGGCTGAGGCAAGAGAATCACTTAAGCCCAGGAGTTTGAGGTTACTGTGGGATGTGACATCATGGCACTCTACTAAGGGCGACATAGTGAGACTCTGGTCTCAAAAAAAAAAAAAAAAAAAAAAAAAAGACTGCAGGCAGGGTCAGAGAGGGTCTGGTTCAAAGTCATCTGGCCAAGAACACTTACTTAGAACTGTTTTTGAACTTGAACCCATGCTTCCTGGGCAAAGACAGGATCCAGCTCACCCCCTGCCTGAGCAGGACCCATGAGCTGTGTAGGGATGGGCATCCGAAGAGATGAAGCTTCCTTGGGCTCGTCTCACCTGTTGGTATCTGACTTACAATTGTTCTCTGTTAACTCCATTATCTTTAATTTGCGAGAACGCAGCCAACAGGAAACCTCTGGACACTTTCTCTTTAATGAAACACAATTCGATTATTGGACACACTTCAAATTATTGGAGTCCCCCGGAAGACAGCCTTTTTTGGAGGATTTCAGGATGCCATGGCTACTTCTGCATGCTTTCTGCCCTGTGGGGGAGTCTAGTGGAGGCTGCTGAAGTCCCTGGCCAGCATCAGCCCATGTGTTGATGCCAGCTGTTAATGCCACACCCTCCCTCATGCCCCATGGGTAAGGGGTATTCTTTGTGTGTTCTTGGACACAGTGTGCCAGAAATGTCTTCCAGGCTTACCACAACATTTTTATTCAATGAGTAAGTTTTATTTGGGGGACCATTGCCAATAGATACCATTGTGGCCAATATCCAGCAGGCCTGATGGACCCTCCTCCTGGGGTGACTCGGTCAGTTGAAGATGAAAGGTAAGAGCCAAGAAACCAAGGTACAAGAATATCTATGTTTATTAGGACACTGGAAAGCTTTCAGGGTGTCCAATCTTTTGGAAGAATTGTCTTGGGCCACACCTTAAATACACAAACATTACCACAGCTGATAGGCAAAAAAACGAAGTCTGTGCATAATTTTCATGATATCTGACACCACAGATAAACAAAGCAGTCCTCACGTAATGTGCACGCGGCCCATGGCCTAGGGTTGGACACCCCTGGAAGGTGACTCAGGTGGTCTCAGCTTTATGGCGCTGAAGGGCAAAACCCGGGGTCGGTGTCCTCAGTGTGGTGATTTAATAGTCATGATGAGACCAGGGCCCAGTCATACTGTGCTTGGGACAGGTGGCAGTTACTTATGGAACATCATTTGGAGTCTTTTGATCTTGTCACATGTGCCACCCAACTTTTATCACTTGATGCCATGCCTGTCCCCAAACCAGTTGAAAATCATCGTCACCAAATTCTTACTTTCTTCTGCCAACTCCTGCTCCTCTCCCCTCCTCCAGCCTCAAACCTTCCCTGACCCCAATTAGAAGTAACCTACAGTATCAGAATGCATCAGAATTGGGAGCTGAGTCTAAACAGGGACTCCAAGTTACACCGATGGATGCATGAACCCAGCTGCACCTGATATTAGCAGCCCACTCTTCATCTCTAAACTTGGTTTCTTTAGCTGGGAAATGGGGCTGCCATGTGAGTGGTGATGATGAATGAAGGGTATGGCACAGGAGAAGCTTGGAGATTTGTCAACGAGGAGTGGGTATGGTGGAGTGTGGTGAGAGGCGGTGAAGTACCGGTCTGCCCTTGACCAGTTGCAGGCCTTGAGGAGGCTGTTGGGCCCAATGGGGCTCAGTATCTTTACCTTTAGGATGAGGGTGATAAGAGTAGTATTGACTTCATGGTATTGTGATAAGGATGGAAAGACACGCAAGTACAAGCTCGAGTGCAGTAGGCCCAGAGGCCAGCATGGAGAGTGCGTGCCTCAGATTGGACAGCGTGGCGGGTCACTCTCTACAGCCAGCAGCTCCTGTTGTCCCGCCCAGACTGTGGCCGAGCAGTAAACTCCTAGGTGCTCTGTTGCAGCAGAGACCAGGAGAGGAGGGATGAGTGGCTGAGGGTTTTGCCCTCTGTGAAAGAAAGGCAAGGCCCACCTGGATGCAGCTTTGGTGCTTTCTGATGGGGGGTCTGTCTGGGTCCAGGAGGAGGGTCATATCTGTATAAGAACATGGATGAAACCTCCTCACTTCTTTCCAATCACCAATAAGAAGCTGAAGGTAGCATGAAGCACATGGGGTGCTGGGGAAAAGGATAGGTGCTTGTCCTTACCATACCACAAACTAGCTGTGTGACCTTGGGCAGGTTACTTCTCCTCTCTGGTCTGCTCCATGTCTCCAATATTGGAGAATTAGATTGAACAATCCCTATAATCTCTCCCTTTCCCCTCATTTGATGATTTTCTAGGTACCATCTCTTTCTGTCTTCATACACAGTCTTGTTCCAAGTTTCATCTCTGCCTCTAACTTAGAATGCACATTCCCGAGGCCAAGCATCCTCCCCGGATGTGCCCTGGTAAGTGCCCCTCACATGTGGGATCAGGGTCTGGGGTTGCACAGTAGTAAAATCTAAGTTATCAGCAGGGGGCATGCGGCTCCACCCCATCCTCCAGCTTCTTAGAGGAGAAAATATTTTAATTGTTGGAAGCATCCTACATCTACACAAAGTGCCTGGGAGTAGCTACTAAAATTCTACTTGCACTTAGAATGCCAAGGCCAGAACATTCCCATTAAGATGGATGATAGGAAGAAACAGGGGCAGGAGCCTTTGGCGGCGGGTGGGTGGCCTTGCTCCCTTTTGCACTTGAGTGCTGTTGGCTCTCTCAGACTCTGCACCAACTCTGTCTCTACTGGTTCACAGCTGTCTTCTCCCTGAGTTGTTCACATTTAGCCATAGAAGTTTGTGGTTTCCTCTCCTGCCATTGTTTGAAAACAGTGTCAAAGTAAAGCTCTTTTATCTTCCATGACGGGTTCTAAGGGTCTCTTTCTCTGGCTTTCTTCCACTGCTATCTCACCCTCTCTGGACTCAGATTGCTCGGGGAGTTTATGTAGGCATCGCTTACCTTGCAAGAGTCAACTTGGGGCCTGGCCTTGGAAAGCAAAGGTGCTGAAAGTGACAAAGAGCTCTCCAAAGCCCTCCTGTGCCCCACGCTGAAGGTTTAAGAGATGTTGAACATCTGGGAAAGAGAAAGGAGGAGATGTCTGAGAGATTTCCCTTGATGGAGGGAGAAGGCTGCTTACGGAGAATCAGGAGACCTGAATTCTATTCTGGTGTAGGTAAGTCCCTTCACCACGTGGGACTCAGTTTTCCCATATAAAACATTAAGACATAAGAATAAGTAAAGTCCATTTTTAGCTCTAAAGGACAGCTCCCAGGCCCTCCTAGGGCCAGGTGTGTTATAACATGCTCCCTCCAAGCCTCCAAGCAGCCCCTAGAGGAAGGTATGATTAGCTTCATTTTACAACTGGGTTCCAAGGCCGTAAGGGGTCAACCAAGGTTCAGAGATGGTAAGGGATCTGCCCCGTGGAAAAAAAATTATGATGTCAGAGACCAAATCCAGACTTTTCTAACTCCAGAGACTATTTTTCTCATTCTGGAGTTTATTTTCCTAACTCTATCCTTTCAAATAGGATGAGACTTTGGTGTTACTCTCAAGAAAACTGGTGAGAAAATTGTACTTCCCCTGCCTCCATTTGCACGACGCGTTTCATGTCATGGAGGACTTTTCTTTCAAAAATCTTCCAAAAGACAAGTGAAGCATTCGATTTCTGGCAACTTCACACAATAACCTTAACAGCCGCTCAGCTTCCATCTCCCAGGGATGGATGGCATTTCAAGTATGTGTGGTCACAGAGTGCCTGTGGTTGAAAATTTTAATGGAGGACCCTTACCCCGATCCATCATTAGCAGGGTTGCCCTGTCCCTGGCTTCCTGGTGGTCACTGAGCTCCGCAGGCCCTGTAGCCTGCCTTCTGCCATGGAGAGGGGCCGTCTCTGTTCCCTGGCTACAAGCCCCGACTCCTGCAGCACAGCCAACAGACTCCACCGGGGCCTTGGAGCTTGCTGGCCAAATTTGGATGTCAGTAGCTGGGAAAATCAAGCTTAATATTTTATGACATTACAAAGTTAGCCTGTTCTATTTTCATCCAAGATAGAATTAAAAAGCAGGGTTCTCACCAGGAGACTCCCTGGAGGAAGTGGGAGACAGGTGGTCTGGGAGCCACAGCGGGTTGGCGGGCAGCACAGGGCAGGGGTCAGCAAGCATGGACTCTGGCTTTGGCTTGGTGGCCAACCAGCTGTTGACCTTGGACAAGTCTCACTCTTTCTGTCTCTAAATTTTAAGTTCCTCCTGCACGAGTAAACGATCTCTCAGGCCTGAGTACTGTTCCAAACACAAGATCAACTTGTAGGAGTGTTTCTGCACCCCATGCAAACTTCAACAACTGCCAGCGTGTTTTGAGAGGAGGGGCAGAAAAACATTGAAGTGTCTTGGAGACTAGGAAAGGGCACCAGCCCTACTTGTAGGATGTACAGAAAATTCAGGATGCCCAGTCACTGTGCTTGGGTTACAGGTCAGGGTCCAGAAGCTTTGGGGGGACCTAGTAGAGAAATAGGTGCCGGTGATATGAGCAAAGCCGGGCCGCAGTTCCTGTGGGTCTCTGGTCTGATAATCAAGGGAGGCTCTGAGCTCAGCTGTCACCACCAGACTCACGCCTTCCTGTTCCCTCTACTTCTGAAGTGTCTCCACGGGTCTCCACACAGTAGTGTGCAGCAAGAGCTAGTGGTCTGCATGTGTGGACTCTGGAGTTCACCGTGCGGCAGGCCCTGTGCTCAGCACTTATTCTTGAACATTTTTCATCTTTCTCACATAATACTATGAAGTTAGTGTTACTCTCATTTTACAATTAAAGAAACTGAGTCCAGAGAGACAAAATAGCTTTGTCAAGACCAGCTGTTCTCAACTTGTGGGTCACAACCCCTTTGCAACAATGAAAATATATCCTGCATATCAGATGTCTACATTACGATTCATAATAGTAGCAAAATTATAGTTACGAAGGAGCAATGAAAATAATTTTATGGTTGGGGGTCACCATAACGTGAGGAGCTATATTAAAGGGTCACGGCATTAGGAGGCATTAGGAAGGTTGAGAACCAGTGCTCAAGACCATGGAACTGGTCAAGGGAAGACCCATCCTTAACCCTGTCTCACCCTAGCCCATATCCATTTGCTTTTGACAAATTCCTAACCCTTTCCCTAGTAGACCAAGTCAGTTGGTCTCCTCCCAAATATGGATGTCTCCTAATGCACCTGCAGGATGGATTTTCTTGGACCCAGAGTCTGGACTGGGTGGAGGGAGAAGGCAGGACTTACAGAGAGGTGGGGGAAGGGGCAGAGAAGATGGCAGACAACCAGCTGCTTGCAGGACAGTTCTCTGAGTGGCCTTGGACTGACAAGTTTTTCTTCCCTTTTCTTTTTATAGTTAGTTCCCAAGAAGAACTGTAGAATGTTCTGGGAATCCAATATATGATATAGAGGAGCTGGCTGGAACAGCCTAGGCTCTGTTCCTGTCTCTCCCAGCTGTCCTTTAATGCTTTAGCCCAGTGAGTCTTATATCTCCCAGGGTATAAAGCCCGGGGTGGGCCGCTTTCTGGGAATCCTCAGCTGTAGTGCAAGGGACACATACAGATGAGACCCATCTGCCCTGGCTTATAATGAATCCCAGGCTGTAGTTGACCTTGCCACCTACCTTTATTCTAGTAATAAACCACCTCCATGTAACTTGTCTGTGAGTGTTTTGTGTCTCACTGGACTCAGGCAAGCAAAGTGGAGCCTTAGATGCAGAGCACTGAAAGGGTAATCAGTGCACAGTGAACCTGCTATCCGCCGCCATGCTGGGGTCAGGGCAGTCGTCCATGCCCAGAGATATACATGAAGACCAAAGAGGAAAAGGAGTTGAAAGCCCTGTTGTAGGGCTAGGCTGATATGGTGGGAGTTGGTGAGGCAGGATTTGGTGGGCACAGGAGAACAATGGATTCTCTAGAAACAGATGAGTGCACCAAAATACTCGCAAAGGAAATCTCATTTAATTCCATAGACCCTCATTTAATTCCTTAGAGTCTTTCACTGGGGTTCTGACATGTTATATTTTGACCCAGAGAATCTCACTTGTTTTGTGCAATTGTTACCAGATTGAAGTTTGCTAGGAGGTCCCCAAGTGACAAGTTGCTGGATTGATAGGAAGAGATTTTCCCTAATCTTAGAAGAATTTTTTCAAATGAAATAAACAGAAATAAACAGGACCTCAAAAAATCAGAGGAATTTAATTACATAAGAGCTGGGAATTCTAGATTAAGACACCTCATGGGAAAGAGTTTCTCAGGTGTGAAGCTCCATTGTGTATGATCCTTGAAAACAGATCATTTGTTTTTTTTTCAGATTTCTCTTGGGGTACTATGGTCTTCACATGCAGAAAGAAGGACAAGTTAGGTCATATTTTTCTTTGAATATTTTTCTATTGAATGATTTCTGGCCTGGTTCAGGCCCTTTAAGATCTCATACTAAAGAAATAATGAAAGATGTTTTTCCTATAAGGTCTTCTAAAGTATACTATGAAAGCCAGAAACCACAAAAGAAAATATTAATAAATCCATTATATTAAAATGGGCTTAGCTAAATGTATCATATATACAATCAGAAGACAAACAGCAAATTGGAAAGATGTGTGCAGTTTATGTCACAGAGGAAGGGATGGTTTTTCTAATATGTAAAGAGTTTCTACAAATCAATAAGAAGAAAAGTGGGTAAAAGATATGAAAAGCATCTATAAAAAAAGTAAAACTGGTTCTTCATTTTTTCTTTTTCTTTGACACAGGATCTTTCTCTGTCATCTTGGACAGAGTGCTGTGGCATTATGACAGTCCCAGCTTACAGCAACCTCAGACTTCTAGGCTCAAGTGATCCTATCTCAACCTCCTGAGTAGCTGGGACTATAGGTGCATATCATGACACCTGACTAATTTTTCTATTTTTAATAGAGACAGGATCTCACTCTTGTTCAGGCTGGTCTTGAACTCTTAAATTCAAGAGGTCCTCCAGCCTTGGACTCCCAGAGGGCCAGGATGTGAACTGTTGCGCTTAGCTTAACACTGCTTCTGAAGCATATACAAAGTTGCTGTGTCTCATTAATAAATAAAAATGAAGAACAAATGGAGATAATCTTTTTTATTTTCCAGGTTGGAAAAAATCAAAAAGTTTGAAAATGCTAAGGTAGTAAGATGTGTGTGTGTGTGTGTGTGAGTGTATGAGTGTAACATTTTTAGTGGTAGAGTAAATTGTTATAGCTTTTATGGCAGGGGGGATTTGGCAATATCTTTCTCCCTATTAGGTCAAAATCGTGATTGTTAAATCCACAAAGCCAATATTTTCCCACCTACACTGACGTTTCACAAATAATAATTCATGGGATGAGTTTTCCTAGTATGTCATTGAAGAGGTTTTCAGAAACATTCTGAAAAACACGGAGTGGTATAATGTAGTAAATACAGTAGACTCCCTGTAAATGGACCACCCAGGGGATTGTAACAAACCGGTCAACGTGCAGAGGTGGTCAAAATAAGGAATGATGCCTTAGTACATGTGGTGCACGGCTGGTTGAGGAAAATTAGTTCAAGTTAGGGAGGTGGTCAAGGTAGGCCAACTATGGAGGTTCTACTATAGTTAGAATGTGTTTGGGGCAAACACCATCTAGGTCCAGCTATAGTAATATTTGCAGCTCCTCTTTGAAAAGACCTCTCTTAAACCTCCTCCTTTTTGTTCTCTTGGAAATGCTTTTCGGTCAGGAGTGAAAATGCCAGAGGTTTCAAAACGCAGGGGAGCTGCCTGGGGACGGACTCTGTTCTCAGTGGCTGGGACAAGGAGATGGCAGGCCCTCTCTTCCCGAGAACCTCCCTGGTGTGCAATGGGAGGCCAGGGACTTGGCTATGCAGCTTTAATTAGGAGAGATGCAGCATTTGGAGACAGTGAGTTCAGGACACTGTGCACAGGACACATTTTCACGCTGGGCTCTGGGGCTGGCCTCTGCCACCGGTCTGACTCCATGCTCCTCAATGGAATTCTCTGGCGGAACCCTTCCAAAATGTGTGGAAAAAATCTGTCTCTCTGGGTTCTTCTTCTTTGCTTCAAGGTGAAACAGGCAACTTCCCTCACTGCCTCTCTCTGGGAGCAAGGTGAGAGCACTCCCTGCCTGCTCACTGCTGTGCTGATGCTGGTGTGAGCTGCACAGAGCTCTGACCTTCTCCTGAAGCCGGCAGTGGATGAACACAGGGGGAAAACCAGTGGGCCCAGGGGAGCCACAGATGGGGTCTGCCAGACCAGGTTATTGCTGTCCCAATTCCCACAGGCAGGGCGGCTCAGGACGTGTTGAGCTATCACCATCAACCACTGTGCATTGACCTGTCTCACCTTGGCTCATCAGGGAGGCTCGAGTTTTCCACTGAGGACAGTGACCTTCAACCTTGCCTGCACATTAAAAATCACTAGGGAAAGCTTTAAAAAAAAAATCTACCCATGCCTGGATCTCACTCCCATAAATTTTTTGACTTAACATGTTTAACGAATTTCCCCAAGTGAGGCTTGTGTGCAGCCGTATTTGGTTATGGATGACCATTACGCAGCAGGATACTTTTGAGAGTGTGTAGGGGCAGCATTAGCCATCGTTTGGGGGGAGAGTTTGCAAAAACTGGTACTGTCCTGAGCAGCCTGGGATACATAGTTGCCTTTTTGTTTATTTATTTTTTATAATATATATTTTATTTCTGATTAATATGAAGGCACAAACGATTAGGTTACAATATTGGCATTTGTTATGTAAAGTCCCTATTGTAGCTGTGTCCCACACCCATGAGGTGTGCCGTGTGCCCTCTCATTGTGCCTGTTAGCTGGAAGGCCACCGATCCCCTTTCCTTCCCCTCTTCCCCCTCCCCCACCTTCCCCCCAACTTGAATTGAATTAAATTTTTCTCTTATGTGGGTATATATTAAATCATTTACTGGCTTCATATTAATATTGAGTACATTGGATATTTGCTTTTCCATTCTCATGATACTTTATTAAGAAGAATGTGTTTTAACTCCACCCAGGTAAATACAAAATATGTAACATCTCTGTCTTCTTTATGGCTGAATAGTATTCCTTGGTATACATATATCACAGTTTATTAATCCATTCCTGGGTTGATAGGCCTTTAGGTTGTTTCCATATCTTGGCGATTGCAAATTGAGTTGCAATCAACATCTAGTACAAATGTCCTTATGATAAAATGATTTTTATTCTGGGTAGATGCCTAGTAATGGGATTGTGGGGTCAAATGTAGTTCTACTTTGAATTCTTTGAGGATTTTCCATACTTCTTTCCAAAGTTGGCAGTCCCACCAACAGTGTAAAATGTAGTCACCTTTTTAACCTTGAGAGACCCCTGAGAGTACTCTCCCAAGAGTACATGATCATAGTTGGGATTTTTTTTTTTTTTTATCCTTTGCAGGTAAATATAGGAGAGGGTGGTGAAAATGAATCTGAGTTCTGTTATATTTCCAACAGTTACAACTTACCGGTCATGCGTCTCCCATTCCCCTCCTGAGAAGCAAAGAGGGGTGCCTGCTCCAGTGAGTCTCAGCCTCTGCTGTTCCTCTGGTGGGGCTGGAGAGTCTTATATCTGGAAGACACCTCAGCAGTCACCTGGTATCACCTTCTCTACAATGCAACTGCTGGCAAGGGGTGGGTGGACTCATGATACCCTTTCGAACCTCCGTTTCCCCATCCATGAAATGAGGATTGCATTCATAGTCCTAAAATGCCGTGGAAGGGATTACACAAGACTCTCTTCTAGTGATTTTTGTGAGGAACACAAAAAGCCGAAGGGAAACAGGCAGAAGAGGACAGACCTGCCCTCCCTCCCAGGGGACTTGCCTCGTCCAGGGTCAACAGTTTTCTCTGCTAAGAGCACGTCTTTAGTGAATGACAACCTCTTAATCCTCTTAGAAATGACAGATGGCAATTCTGACATTGTTTAGGAAGAATAAGATGACTGTTTTACACTTACACAACACTTTGAATAAAATAAATTTGTTACAAGTATTAATTTCTTTTAATATAAGCTTGTGCCTGCATAGGGAAAGAAGAAGGTGAGACCATGCCTGCCTATTCTACAGATGGAAAGACTGAGGTACCATGTGATCTAAAATCATAGGTACTTCTGGAAGAAGGGTCTTAGTCTGTTTTGACTATTATGACCACATACCATAAACTAGGTAGCTTATAAACAACAGAAATTTATTTCCCAGAGATCTGGAGGCTTGGGAAGTCCAAGATCAAGGTGCTTGCAGGTTTGGTGTCTGGTGAGAGCAGGACCTTCCTGGTTCACAGATGATGCCGTCTCACCGTGTCCTTACGTGAGGGTAGGAGGGTAGCAGCTCTGCCCTCATAACCTCATCACCTCCTAGAGGCCCTACCTCCTGATACCATCACTTTGGGGGGTAAGGACTTCAACACATGAATTTGTTTGGGAGGAGGGACAGAAACATTTAGATCATAGCAGAGGGGTAGGGCCTGCCCTTTATTGAGAACCTTGGTGCCATGTACTTCCACTTAACTTTATTTCATTACAACCTTTCACCAACCCTACGGAGGAGTTATTATCATCTCTACATGTTGGTTGAGGAGACTGAGGCTCAGAGAAGCTGTTTAATGGGAGCATGGTGGCCAGCTGGGCTGTGTATCTGATTCTGCCTAACTTCAGAACCCAACCGCAGATCCTATCGCAGTTTCAGGTCATGAGCATGTTATCCAAATGTCTGGGATTTTCAGGAAAGTGTTGGTTTGGTCATATTTTTTTCTATGTTTTCATCTTAGTGAGAGCTTCTAAGGAGATATTTTGATTAAAACATTTGGGTCAATGGCTTTCTAAAGTGGTACCTTCACCTTGACTCCTACTTTTCTTCCATAGCATTTATTGGCACCTAGAGCTTGCTAAATTCTGTGCCTTAGGCTGGGGTTATAACAATGTCTGTGATGACATGATCCCTGCCCTTGAAGATCTTCCAATCTAGTAGGAGTTAGAGACATACACTGTGGGGTGGAGGATGGGCTAAAGTGGGCAGAGAGCAAGACCTGGAGGCTCGCAGGCCCGTGACAGGGAGTAGCCAACATTACTCAGCATATCAGGGAAGACAGCCTGGAGGAGGTGACTTTAGAATCTGGGTTTGGAGCAAGGTTGACGTGGATAAGGAAAGAAGGAGCAGAGAGAAGAAAGTGTGCGAGTGGGAAAAGACACCTTGGGCTTAAGACAGATAAATCCTGAGGTGCGGGGCAGTGCTCAGGCTGAAGGCTGACTGGGGGTCAGATCCCAGGCAGCCTGGGCTCTGATTTTTTGACTATGATGGACTCAGCCGGTGTGTCAGTGTTCAGGCTGCAATTCACACTCAGTATGCAAAACCGGAGCAAGGTCCCACAGCCTTGTCTCTTCAAATTAGTCTAGAAGTGGGGAATGACTTCATTATTGTTGTTTTTGTCAGTTGCCGCTTCGTGCAGGATCCCTCCTGCCGCATTCGTCTTGCGAGATTACTGGGAGAAGACAGCTTTTGCACGTGCCGACAGGCCTCCCGCATCAGCCCCTCTGCTGTCAACAGCGAGTCCATCCCATTTTATTCTACAGTAGACTTTTGCTATCTTTCAATAATTTTCTGGTAAAAAAAGTTCACACTCATTAAAAAGGCCATGTTTGGATATATATTGTATACATATATTTCGTTGGAAAAATAGGCCACATTTAAATCATTATGCTGTTGATGCAAGCTGAATTAGCATTTCACCTGTGGTTTGGTGACAGACACAAGCTGGCTTGAAAACCGTTGAAAAGGGATTCTTTGTTGATTAATTTGTTTTCCTTTCTCATGGCTTTGAGAAAGGAAGGAGATATTTAAAATTATATTTTACCACTGTGCACAAAACCAGTATTAGAGAGAGATGTGGGCAGAATTTGGATGTTTTAAATGATGCAGCAGTGGAAATCAAATTCGAAATTCATAGAATCAAACACACCTGGTGTTGGCAGGACTTCAGTGGTCAGGGCTCCAGTGCCTTTTGATGGCCCTTGGCGACACACTGCTGCCACTCCTGACGTATGGTAGATGGACATCTGCCTGGATGTCTCTTGTGACAGAAATCTCACTACTTCAACACTGACCCTGAATTATTTCTGGTGGGGTGTCTTGGATGGTGTCACACAGGAAGTCCTATGTGTTTCACTTTGGGCTCCAGGGTTAAGATGGCATCGCCCTGGGCCTTGGCACCCAGGAGGCTATTGTTTGTACCAGAGAGAACATAGATTCAAGTGCAGAGGAATGTGGCCTGCCCCAAAGTCACCTGACAGTAACAGGGAGGTCTCTGGGGTCTACCCCAAGCAACAGATTTGCAAATACTCAGGATCCAGGAGGCCAGGAGCGAGCAGCAGACACCCCAGTGCAGGGTTTGTCCCAAGGACAACGCAGTACATGTAGAAATGTGCACACCGGACTGTCTGGGCATAGCTCCTCAGCTGTCTCGGTCAAGGTCATGACTCAACCTCAAAAGGAAGATATTGGAGGTCAGGGAATCACTGAGTGCCCTATATCAGCCCTTCAACAAATACTTGCCTCTAAGTTCCAGAGAGTAAATTATAGCAAAATGTTCTTATAGAATGTGACCCCAGTCAAATCTTAAAGTTGTGAGTGGGGAGGGATTACAGATGCATTCCTGAGCCCAGAGGCCTAGGAATTTGGTTGAGATCCAAAGTCCTAGCTCCTGGGCAGGCCATAGACACGTAGAGCTGTTTTCTCATCAGGGACAACCCCCCAACCCTTGGCCCCAAAGTCACCTGGGATGCTTGTTAATCTCAACAGGGTTCCCCAGAGGGGCTGGGGTGGTGGTGGGAACCTCAGGGAGAAAACAGCTCTTCATTTCAGAGCCCTGTATTAACAAGGTGTGCTTGTCCTGGGTGTGCCACATGTCACAAAAGCACTGTGGAAGATGAGAAATGATGCCCCCCCACGACGTGTGTGTGGAGGGGCTGGGAGCTGTGTGGCCCATTGCGGGATTTCTCCATCCTGTAAATTGGTTCTATTGCATTCTCTGCCCTCTGCCCCATCCCTGGTCTACAGAGAGCTGCATGCCTGAGAATCCTTCTCTAAAGGGCTTGACTCCCTGCCAGGAGTCATTGAAAACAAATGCAACACCTCTTGCTACCTGGCCTGCTATTTACCAGGAGAAATCTCTTGTCTGGGAGCAAATGCTGGGAACAGCCAAGTGCATTCATTCCTAGCACCTAAGGGCTCAGTCTGGCCATTTTATCTGTAGCACCGTCTCTTTCGGCTCCTAGATATGGGTCAGACAGCTGTGACCTCCAACGTGTAGAACGTAGCTGTCAGGCAGAGCTGTGATTAACTAGAAACATGTTGTGCTTCCCAGGAGCCCAGAGACAGTGTGAGTTAACTTGGTTCTGAAGATACCGCAGGTGAGATGTGACTTTCTCACTTTGGGTTTTCACGTGTCTTTTGGAGGGCAGTGTGGAAGCCCCAGTGGAGGTAGGATCTGTAGGTACTGACATGTGGGCTGATGCTCCCTGTGGCTAGGGATAATGTCACAGGGAGTCCCACTGTGGGTCTGCACCCGACCACACTCGCAACTTCTTTCTCCTTTGGCTCCCTGAGAAGCTGAGCACCAACATTCCTAGGGAACACTTGGGACTCTCTGCCTGCCTTTTCTGACTCACCTCTTAATTCTGACACTGGTCAGTGAACTTGAACAGGCAGCTTAACCTCCTGAACCTCAGCGTCTACACCTGCCAGGCTGCCTCCTTGAGCCTTTGTGAAGTGTTTGGCTCCCTCTTGCTTGTCTGGTAGCTCTTGTGTGTATCTTATTTCCTGCCTGTGAGGACAGGGCAAGATTTTCTTTATATCCGGGGTTCGTCGTTGCGCCTAGCTCAGAGCTTGGCACTGTGGAAGAAACAAATGATCCAAAGGAGATCTGGGCTGGGCATGGCGGCTCACGTCTATAAACGCAGTGCTCTGGGAGGCTGAGGTTAGAGCATTGATTGAGCTCAGGAGTTTGAGACCAGCCTGAGCAAGAATGAGACCCTATCTCTACAAAAAATAGATAAAAATTAGCCAGGTATTATGGTGGGTGCCTGTAGTCCCATGCTACTTAGGAGGCTGAGGCAGGAGGACTGTTTGAATCCAGAAGTTTGAGGTTGCCACAGCACTCCAGCCCAGGGGACAGAGTGAGACTCTGTTCAAAAATAAATAAACACACAAATTAAAAAAAAAAAAAATAAAAGTGGATCTAAAACTCTCCAGGCCCCATGAATTAACTTCCAGTTGGGGATGAGAGTCAGACCAGCGTTGCAGCGGTGGGATCAGGCCTGCGTTCACACCTGTGTGAGCTGATAATTTGTATGAGTCATCCTGACTTACGTCTAAGTAAGGAACAATTTCTTTCTCAGCTCTTGATCTACAGGGGACCACATCCCACCCCTACCATTTTGGAATCCTAGAGCCCAGTGGCTACCTGCACCTTGGAGTCTAAAGGGCATTTTTATCTTAAGGACTTAGGTATTTCCATCTTTGAGCCAATACAATTCAACCCAACTGAATAATAACACAACCATGACCAGGGCCTTCAAAGACATTTAGGAAAGTGACTTGGTGTTTTAATCAATATTCTGATTTTGTTGTAATGAGTCCAACTTGCTGGTTAGATTACTATGTTATTTCCTGATGCAGCATAAATGCAGCATGTATGCAATTGAGCCCAAATAAAATTACTCTTTATGTTTTCATCACATAGGGAACAAGCTGCTGAGGACAGTTGAAATGCAGTTTACGATCATGCAAATTGACCTAGCTTCAGGACACTAATACGTAGATAAATGAGACTTTCGTTATTATAAATGGAGATGCCATTAACCTTGAAAATTACATACAATTGTCACAAATATCCCTTAAAAAATAAAAAAATAATAAATAAAAGGGACCATCTCCTCCAGTTTTGTGGTTCCCTCTTGATGGGCTATGAGCCAGGTTGTTGGAAGGTTCAGTCCCAAGAGCAGAAATGGGAGGTTTTCCACCCTGTTGGTACCTTGGTCCTGCTTGCTTGGGGTCTGTGTTGAACCCAAACAGATGGGACTGGTGCTTTCCATCGGAGTCCCTCTGTGCATTTATTTTCCTGTAGAGAAATGATTTTTTTCAACACTTTCTTGCCAAATGGCTGTTGTCGAGATGGCTAGTGTGATGTGCAGGCACAGGTGGGAAACCTCATTAAATTTCTGATTCTATTACAAAGTGGACGTGCAGCCCTACACCTGGCCTGGCCTCCCTTGGGCCTCAGTTCTTTCATCTGTAAAGTAGAGATGCTGGCCGGGCACAATAGTTCACTCTTGTAATCCTAGCCCTCTGGGAGGCTGAGGCCGATGGATTGTTTCAGCTCAGGAGTTTGAGACCAGCCTAAGCAAGAGTGAGACTATTAAAAACTAGCAGGGTGTAGTGGCAGGTATCTATAGTCCCAGCTACTTGGGAGGCTGAGGCAAGAGGATCTCTTGAGCCCAGGAGTTTGGGTTTGCTGTGAGCTGTGATGCGTGGCACTCTAGCCTGGGCAACAGAGTGTGAGAGACTGTCTTAAAAAAAAACAAAAACAAAAAGAGGGGATGCTAAGACATGTTATATTAGTTAGGACTCTTTGGCTGTAAGCAACAGATTCTGACTATAGTCGACTTGAGCTAAAAAGGAATTTGTTTGGAGGGGATGGGTGGGTGGGGAGGGAATTCATAGAAACAAAGAAAAAGTGAAGGAACTTCCCTGAAAGGGCAGAAACCACCTCCGGGGATTTAACCAGCAGACTCCGCTGTCTCTGCCGGGATACAGTGTGTTTTACATTATTAAGTCACATTGCCCACAATATAAATTCCTAGGAAAGTGAGTCTGACTGATCTTGTTTGGGTCAGTGCCCATCTCCTGATTGAGAGAGGGGACTCTTCAACCTACAGTCCCAGCAAGGCCATATGCAGGGGACAGGGAAATGAACGGTGTACAGGCCAAAGCCACGGCTACCTCAGTCTTCCTACCCATTACTGATGTCCAAAAACAGGGCTGGGAAGTGCAGAGCCAGGACTTGAATCCAGAGCTTCTGCTCCACCGGATCGTGGGGCGCTCTCAATCCCCTAGGGACCCAGGAGGTTAACTTGCAGGTGGGGATAAGAGTCGGAGCGAGGTTGGTGTGGCCAGATCAGGCTGTGTTCCTACCGGTTTGACACTGGGTCCTACTGTCTTGTGTCAAAATACTAACAATATCCTTCTGCTCATTATGGCCATTCCACGGACAGGGCAGGGACCCAGTGACCAGAGATAGGGGAAGGCCAGGGGCCATGTAAGACTGAGGCCAGCAGAGCCAATAACCAGAACAGAGGAGCCAGCCAGAGGCCATTCCAAGCCCTGGCTGCACCCAGGTCTACTGACCTCTGACGCAGGGTGGGCAGGGCCTGGCTGGGCTGAATGGTTAAGTGGGTCCAGTTGGGCTGGTGGGAGGCCAAGCATCAGTATGCTTGATCTGTGAGACTTTGTTTGCATGTGAGAGTCATCTGAGGAGATTTTGAGGCTTCCCTGGGCCCTACCCCAGGCCACAGAATCAAAGTCACTACAAGAGGCTGATATTCAAAACCTCCAGGGATTCTCTGCCACCAGGGCTGTCTCTGGTTGCAACAGTGCAGCTATCAATGCTGGCTAAGAACCTCAGGTGGCTCAAGACTTCTTTTCTGGGTGATGACAGAGATTTCCTGCATGTCAACCCGGCCAACTTGGCATGAGCACAGTGTACATAAAACTCAGGCCCTGGGAGCTGGGCCAGCCCCTGGCAGAACACAGATCTCCGGCCTCTCCTCCCAGACCTCCAAGGACCTCTCTTTAATATTCTCAGACCCTACTGTGTGGCTTTGTAATTAAAACGCTGGGCTACTCATCTGAGTGGAGGTAGCAAAAAGGAAAAATGCAGGACCAAAATATAAACCCATATCCCCCCAACCTGTTCTGACAAATGGAGCTTACAGGGGTGTGAAGGGATCCCTCTAGCCAGCAAGGGCATTCTTGACCCAAGACGATCTTCTTCTCTTAGCTAAGGGGTCCCTCTCCATTGGGCTCTTAGTGCAAGGCAGTGAATGGGGAAGAGGCAGAGGATGAGGGTGGAGGGGCCTGGAGGGATTAAGAGTAAGGGTATGGGCCGGGAGCAGTGGCTTGCACCTGTAATTCTAGTACTTTGGAAAGCCAAGGTGGGTGGATTGCCTAAGCTCAGGAGTTTGAGACCAACCTGAGCAAGAGTGAGACCCCATTTCTAAAAATAACAGGGCGTTGTGGCAGCGAGGGCCTGTAGTCTCAGCTACTTGGGAGGCTGAGAATCGCTTGAGCACAAGAGTTTGAAGTTGCTGTGAGCTATGACGCCATAGCACTCTACTCACGGCAACTGGGTGAGACTCTGTCTCAAACAAAGAAAAATATGGTGATAGCAGAACTTTAAACCCAGGTCCTGTGTGACTGCCCAGGTCAGCCCCATGCCCATGCAGCTGTTTGGAATTGACCCTGTTTGCTAGTTTAGTTTCTCAGGCCTGTGTGGCCCGAGAGGCAGAGGATGCCATGTCCAGGTGGGGCCATGACCAGGGCAGCCACCTGTGAGTTAGGTTAGTTCTCCTGAGGGTGGGTCCCAGGCTAGGGTCATGCCCTAGGAGGGGTGTAACACTGATGTCTGGTGGAGTGGGGTGTGGCGAACAGGAAATTATAGGGCCAGTGCCAGCAGGCAGAGCCGCAGAGCAGGCCTCCAGTCCCTGGGCGAAATGCCGTGAAAGGTGGAGAAACTGAGGTAAGAATGAGAAACAGAGGCCTGGGAATGCCAGCAGACGGGGAGGAGGTGGTGACTCTGCCAAGGGCCATGTGACTAGCATGTGCTCCCTGCTGGGCGGGCTGATGGGACACCTGTGCTCCAAGCCCCTCAGACCGGGCTCCTGTCAAGTGTGGGGCCAGGCTGAGTGACATCAGTGGAGGAGGCAGCTGGGGAGAATCCCAGGGCCCCAAAACAAATGTATGGTGCACTAGCGGGGACCCACCCACCATCTCCTGCCCTCCACATCCCCTTCCTCCCTGAGGGCTTCACTTCTCAGTCCTGTGGGCAGGTAGGTGTCCCAGGGGCACCAAGGGAACAGGGACAAGTCAACAGATATGGAGACTTGGGCGTGGAAACGAGGTCATGGAGAAGAGTCCCCTTGGCAGGGCCATGGCAGCGGCAGGCATGAGAGTGAGCAGGTGGTCAGCTGGGCTCTGTGGGACCCTCTGGGTGCTCAAGGCATAAAAGGGGGGAGGGCAGCAGAGGCAGGGGACATACAGGGCAGGAAACCACTGGGATAAGAAGTCCAAAGGGAGGCCAGGGCTTTGCCCAGCTCACGTAAGTGCCACATCGTAGCTCGCGTTGTCAGCATGCTGGCCTGTCCCCTTGATCCAGACTGACATTTCCTGTCCTCTCTTCTGTGCTTGCATTTGCAACAGCAGCACTTGCATCTGGTTCCTCAGGGAGCTGCTGGGGTGGGAGCTGGAGCTGCCTGGGAATTAATAACTCTTCTCCACCCCCAGCCCCTTAACCAAGGACAGATCTCTGAGGCTTGTCCTTCAGCCTTGCTTTTCACAGCCTCTGGAGATCTTGTTAAAATGCAGGTTCTGGTTTAGTCAGTGTAGGGTGTGCCCCAAAATTCTGCATTTCTAACAAACTCCAGGGGTGGTTGTGGTCAAAACAGGTCTGTGGACAACAAGGAAACCCCAGGCAGCATCCTTGCCTCATCAGGGCCTCTTTTCCATCGACCTTACTGGTTTCTCTGGGAATGTTTCCTATAAAGTCATTTTGATCCAGTTCTTATCTCAGAGTCTGCTTCTGCTTCTGGGGAACCTGACCTAAGTTACATGATCCCAGGAGATGGGTACTGTCATCCCATTTGCAGACGAGGAAGCTGAAGCCCAGAGAAGGAGAGCCACTGGTGCAAGGTAGCACAGCCAGGAAGTGGCAGAGAGGGGCCTCCAGCCACGTGTGTGGGAATCCCAAACAGGTCTTCACCCACATACCATTTGTTTGAGGGGTGTGCAACCAAGTGGTCATCTGTGACGCGGATCTCACTTGGTTGCACCTGGCATCTTGGAATTAAAGTCTGGCTACCCATCTGAGTGGAGTGGAAACCAGCTGGGGGCAGGTGCAGAACACTCTCCCACCCCTTCTCAATCAAAGCGTCCAGGCCTGAAGTCCTTCCTTTGCACAGTGAAATGGGCAAAGATCTAATTGCAGTACCAGATCCCAGATTCTAGACACTGGGTTCCAGACACTTCCAGCCACCTCTCAGGTCCTGTTTCTCTTCTATTTCATCTGTAGGAGAATAAAGCAAAGATTTTAGGGAAGCTGTTCAATAAAGCAGAATGTCAGAATCAATAGAAAGCTCTTCTATCCTTCAATCCGAGGGGAACCAAGAAGAGGCCACGCCCTGGGCTGAAAGAATGTTCTGTGCTCTCAAAGGGCTCTCCCAGCCCTCCGCTCCCCCCTCAGCTGGGGGATGGAACGGGGCCGTGACATCATGTTACTCCAGAACCGCTTTCTCGCTCATCAACATGCTGCTTTGGCAGATGACACTGCATCCACGTGCTCATTATTTCAAATGCTACTCAATAGCCTTCACAGCTGTTACTGCCTCAGAGAGAGAGAAAGAGATAAAAGGAGTAAATGCTTAGTTTCAGGTTTGAAGTAAACACAACCCATTTTCTAAAAGCTTCTCTTAACTTTTCACACTGAAAAGCAGAACACTTGTGGGGCGCCTGGCTGCACCTCCCAGCAGAACTTCAGAACCAGATTTCTTAAGGCTGGATTCTCAGGGGTCTTGGGGCAGGGCTGAGTGTGTTTTGGGTCAGAGGTGAAGCATGTTCTCTGCTTCTGCCCCTCCCTCCAACCTTGTTAACTCGGTTGCTCAGACAACCTAGATGTGTTTGTGTGGAAATATCAAGGACTGTTACAATGGGAACAGTGGTAGCAGAAGGGACCAGGTGGGTAGAGGCGTGTGATCATGGACTCCAGCCCGTGTGCCTCACCCTCCTCTGTATGAAGGTCCACACTAGGCTGTAATCCCCATGCCTGTAATCCCAGCACTCCGGCCTGGGCAACAGAGTGAGATCTTGTCTTAACCCCCCCCCCCCCAAATGAAATAAACAAAACTGACACTGTACAGAAGTGTGATGTGGTTCCCTCTCTGCCTGAGGGTCACCTCTTGGTCAGTTTTCATTTTTTTTTAAGAGACGGAGTCTCACTTTGTCGCCCTCAGTAGAGTGCTGTGGCATCACAGCTCACAGCAACCTCCAGCTCTTGGGCTTAGGTGATTCTCTTACCTCAGCCTCCCGAGTAGCTGGGACCACAGGTGGCCGCTACAATGCTCAGCTATTTTTTTGTTGCAGTTTGGCAGGGGCTGGGTTTGAACCTGCTACTCTCAGTATATGGGCCAGCGCCCCAGTCACTGAGCCACAGGCGCCTCCCTTGGTCAGTTTTCAGATGAGGAGTGGGGACTCTGGAAGAAAATGCCTTTTTCTTTTCTTTTTTAAATAAACTTTTTTATGTTTGTGTCCTTTCCAATCCAGTTTTCTGCCATCCTCACACTCTCCGTCTCTTATTTATTTGGGGTTGGAAATAGGTTGGTGGATTATTTGTAATTATCCTATAATTTTTTTTGGGGGGGGGACAGAGTTTTACTATGTTGCCCTCAGCAGAGTGCATCACAGTTCACAGCAACCTCAAACTCTTGGGCTTAAGGGATTCTCTTGCCTCAGCCTCCCATGTAGCTGGGACGACAGGTGCCTGCCACAATGCCCGGCTATTTTTTTGTTGTAGTTATCATTGTTTAGCAGGCCCGGGCCAGGTTCGAACCTGCCAGCTTCAGTGTATGTGGCTGGCACCCGAACCACTGAGCTATGGGTGCCAAGCCTATACTATAGTTTTATTTTATTTTTCTTTTTTGAGACAGAGTCTCACTATGTCATCTTCGGTAGAGTGTCGTGGTGTCAGAGCTCACAGCAACCTCACTTTTGGGCTTAAGTGAGCCTCTTGACTCAGCCTCTCAAGTAACTGGGACTATAGGCACCTGCCATCATGCCCAGTTATTTATTTATTTATTTATTTATTTATTTATTGTTGTTGTAGTTGTCATTGTTGTTCAGCAGGCCTGGGCCGAGTTCAAACTTGCTAGCTCCGGTGGATGTGGCTGGTGCCCTAGCTGCTGAGCCACAGGTGCCAAGCCTATCCTATAGCTTTAAAAGAGACAAACATCAATACGAACTCATCTGATGATTTGATTGTCTATTGTAGGTACATAAAATAATTAAAGTGTTGTTTACTTTTGTTTGCAATTTTTTTGAGTGTGACACTTCATGAAGCCGTGTCCAGGATGAAGTCCATGCTTCCTCTTTGCATATCTCACAGCAAAATTGCCTTCTTAGCTTCCCCCTTTCTCATTTCCTCTGGTGCAAACCCTACTATGCTTTGTCGATCGCTTTTTGTTTTGCACTATAAAATGCATCTTCCCATTTAGACTTTCCTCAGTCTCAGAAAGATGATGGTCTTCTGCCTCTTAAATTTCTCTTCCTGGAATTACTTACAAGGTGGGTAAGTGTACAAGCACAACCAAAAAAACGTGTTGGATGTGTCCCGACATTGGAGCAGGAAAATTATTATGTCAGACAAAGTCCAACATAGGATCAGAAAAGGTAGTTTTACATTTACGGAAAAATTACAAAGATACAGAGAGTTGCCATAGACCCCACACTATAATTAACACCTAACAAGCCCTGCCTAGGCTTCCTCCCCGTCCTCTTGGACTGCTCTTCTTGGCTTCACTTCCCTAAATAAACTATACACATCAAAACCCTGTGCCCACATCAGCTTCTAGAAAAACCTGGGTGTAGACTAGAGGAGGCCTGGGACCCCACATGAGTGCCTCCTCTGGGCCAGAAATGGAGCCACCATTCTGGCCCACCTCATCTAATCCTGTGAGGTTGACATTATTATTCCAACTTCACCACGTCAGGAAGCAAAGGCTGGCCAAACTTGCTGAGGGCCTCCCACCAGGGAGTGCGGGGGCCAGGATGTATTGGTGCTGATGAGGCAACCCCCAGTTCTCGAAGGACAGACTGCTCAATGTGCTAAGATAAAGTTCTAGATTTGGAGTTGTGAGCTGTGAGTTCAAGTTTCAGGCTTACTAGTTACTTTGGTTAAGTTACTTCCCCTCTATGGGCCTCAGTTTCCCCCTCTGTGAAATAGAAAGATTGAGTTAGAATACCTCCTGTCATTTGCCTTCCACAGAATGACCTGTTTCAATGTGTTCTAGACAGGCCTGGGAGGGTTTACCTCTCAGCTGGGCTCCTGTGGGCGGTTATTGACAGGTGTTTAAGGGTTAGATGGATCTTCTCCACAATAAGACAGAAAAGGTAATTCTCCAAATGTCATCTGACTCTTTAGGAAAAGCAAATTGTTTGGCTGTTCTGAAATGTCATGGAAGGAAGTCATTGGAATTCATTGATGAAATTGTAATCTTTCTCTGTGTATTTATTTTCCACACATGCCATACAACTCTTTCTATGAGGCACTTTCTATGGATTCAATGAACAGAGTGAGGCAGGTAAAATGGAAGATGCCAGCAGATTAATGGACGTGGGAGAGATTATGTGCAGATGGCAGCAGGTGACAGATGATGGGGTCTAGCACAGATAGGATTCCTAAGCACCAGGTACCGCACTGGCTGTGAAACACACGTGCCTTGAAATAATTCCCTCCGTTCTAGAGATGAGGAGATTTCAGATTCAGAGAGGCTGAACAGTCAGAACAAGGTCATGCCACAAGCCGGTGGCAGAGTTGGGAGTCAGAGACTGGTTTAGTTAAGATGAGTGAAGGTTTTGGTGCAAGAGGATGTGGATTTGAATTTGGCACACACTGATGTGTCGTAGTATGATCTTCAATGTGCCGTCTTTGACTCTGAGTTTCTTCATCTCAAAAGTGGGGATAACACTGTTAGTAGGAGACAGCGGCATGTAGCTGTTGACATGGTTTCAGGCAAGTGGAAAGTGCTCAGGGTGTCACTGTGACTTTGTGCTGCTTGCCAGAGTCCGTCCCCTCCAGGGTCTCTGCACCCCTGAGGTTTTCACTCCCCTCCCCCTCACCAGGAAAGGTAATTCTGTCCCCTTGGTATTTCCTGGTGAGTCATTCACACCTGGAAGTGGAACCTTTTGCCCTATCCTTGCAGGCCAGTGTCTGGACTCTTTGGCATTTGGAAAAGGGGCTCTCACTGGATTACTCCTTGTTCTGGAGTAATCAGTGATGTCTGCTTGTCTCAGCACTGAGGGACTCCTGTAACTGTTCACTCCCACCCAAGTTATCCAGCCTCAGGTTCCCTGGCATATAACTTCCACCCTCTCTCTGCTGAGTTACTGGACAGACCACACCACATTCCCTGCTCTGCCTTGGGAACCTGGGCTCTAGTTAATGAGTGTCTGAAGGTCATTGACAACCATGTCTTCAACCACCTGACATGGTGCCTGACACCCCACATGGGAGAGTCACTTGTCTGTTTAAAGGTCAGATGTCTTCTGTTAGAATACAGCTTTCTCCAGAAAGTTCAAGCCAGCTGCTATCCACGCTCTCTACCTTAGCAAGAGATGCCTCTAAGTGTTGGCTTGTAGAGTGGGTAGGATCCTGGTGCTCCCCCTAAGTAGTTAGGAACCTGTCTGTCCTCATGGCCTCTATCCTGGCATTTCTGTACCATTCCCAGGTGGGCTAATGCTACCTCTCAGGCTTTCCACCAAGACTCTTTGAAGTAGGCAGTCTTGATTTGCCCCAATCCTATCTGAGATGAGAGGAGACGAAATCTTAGAATTTTCTTACAAGTTTAAGGGTGTGGGATTGGGGAGGGGTTAGAAACCCGAACAAGCCTAGTGAGGATATGTCCAAGGCTGGAAGGAACTAGCTTTCTGCATGCTGATTCCTTAGCCAACATTTCATCCCTGATTGGCTTGAATGATACGACCAGGCAAGGACTTTCTCAGGTGTAAATGTGGGGACTCAGAGCACTGTGAGGAGCTAGATGCACAGAGTTAGAGAGGAAAAATAAAACCAAATACAGCCCCAAATTCAGAAGACTTGGGGCCTCTACTCCCCATCTTTTGGTGACAATGGCAGCTAGCATTGTCTGGCACTTGTTATCGGGCACATATCATGTGCTAGGCACCTAGAATCATGGTCTACATAATTTATATGTATTAACTTATTGAATCTGCAAAGTAACTCTGTGAAATAACTTATCCCCCCCAAACTTTATAGATGAGAAAACTGAGGCACAGAGCGAGTGAGTGTGTAATTTTCCCAAGGCCTATTAAGTGGCACAGCCAGAATTTGAACCCAGGTGTCCCTGTTCCCCAGGCTGAGCTTTCAAACATTAAACATTTCTGCCTCCAGTATCAGAGAGACTTGCCTCCATGCTGAGCACACAGGTCCCCGTTGCCTGCTGGGAAAACATTTTCTCCATAGCCTCTGGCTGTATCCTGCATCAGCCTATCAGCTGCCCTCACACTGACGTCTGTCCCGCTGCAAAATTTGGAGTCACCTGGGGCTCTTCAGGAAGGCAGAGCCCTGGTGTTGGACAGACCCTGTTTCCTAACTTATAGTAGTTCTATTTCTTTGGGAAAATGACCTTGGTTTCTCAAGCTCTAGTTTCCCCAACTGTAAACAAACAATCACACACTTTTTATAATTATAAACTGAGAGTTGTTGAGTGAAAGAAGGATACAAAAAGCTAAGAGACATGACAACAAGAGATTCGGGACTGATATCTAGGATTGGATGGGGTAGATCAATGGGTGGATTCCCTGGAGAAGTGATGTATCAACATAGACCCAAATTATAAAAAGTAAAGCTTCACAATGTTCAAAAACCCAAATACTACAAAAGTTCACACAGTAAAAAGTCTATGCCTGTAGCATAGCTTTTAAATCTCCTTTGATCGCTCAAAAACAAAAAACAAAACAAAACAAAACAAAACAAAATAAAACGAAACATAAGAAACAACTAGAAAATAAAACCAAAAGTACATGGACACTGCACATGAAAAAGTTAGGTAATAGGTATCCTCACAAATCCCAAAACACAAGTGGGTGGGGGAAAGATTGTCGATGGCTGTAAGATCTGCAAGGTATCAGCACTTGTGTGGGAGGAAGTGGAGAGGAAATGGAGTTGACAAACCTGAGAACAGGGGAAGCCCAAATTAGCCAAAATTTATTGGAGAGCATGGCAGGCAAATCTGAGAATCCAGCTGAGATGCGGAGAGATTTTGCTCAAGCCATTAGGAAGAGCATAAAGGGAGCAGGAGGGCTGCCCCTGTTGGGTTCTTAAAGCTAAGCATTCAAGACTCCTTTCCACCATAGGGTCCCACACCCGTGAGAAACTGCTGATTCAAAACTGAAGTGGAGTCAAAACTGAACAAGACAGGGACAGCAGAGACAAAGGAAGATAAAGTCCAGATAAATGTGGGAGGAAAGAGTTGGGCCGGGAAATTCTAGAAAGCAAGCCGTATATTTTTGAACAACACGTAAAAACAATGGAAGCACTCTGAAGTTAGTGTTTCTCGCTTCTGAACAATACCTCTTCAAAGTTCAGGAAAATTTGTTTCACGTGAAAATGAGCCAGAGAAAGATTTGAGACTGAATCTCATACAAAATCGTTACAAGAGAACGTGAGAATATGGTGCAGGGTAACATCGCTACAGAGAAACATGCCACAAAACAGAAGTGTAACCTCTGTCTCAAATGCATTCATCATACCTTATGATACAAGATATGATACAAGAAAAAAAAATCATTGATCAGGATTAGAAAAACTCAGAACCCTAGGGACAAGACTCAGGAAAGAATTATAAATAAAAAGAAATAAAAACAAAACGGGAAGAACCAGAAAAGAATGTGAACACCATAAATATCTTGATAGGAAATATTGAAAAGAAGAGAAAGATTAATAATAAAAGAAGTGAAAGTAGAAAAAAAGAAAATAGAAATATTAAGATAAATGAAGACAGTGTAATAGGAGTCCCTGAAGAGGAAAAAAACAAAAAAACAAAAAACAAACAAACAAAAAAAAGCAAAGAAAAAACCCCAGAAAAAATATCAAAACTATAATTCAAGAAAGTTTTCCTGAAATAAAATGGGAGTTAAAACTCCATATTGAAATACTACACTCTGGTCCTGAGATATTGACACAAAACAACCAGCTCCAAGATGTATTCTGGTAAGATTACTGGACCATAAAGAAAATATAAATCCTAGGGTGGTGCCTGTAGCTCAAGGAGTAGGGTGCTGGCCCCATATACTGGGAGTGGCGGGTTCAAGCCCAGCCCCAGCCAAAACTGCAAAACACCCCCCAAAACCCAAAAACCAAAAAACAAAAACCTTTGGGCATCTAGGCCTAAAGAACTAGTGATTTTAAGGAAAAATAAAATAAGATTATCTCGAGAGTTTTAGAAAGTGATGCTCCTTTACAGGAGAGAAAAGAGTAACATATTTAATACACTTGAGGAAAAGACATAGAAGCTAAAGATTTTAAGTCCATCAACACTGGCATTTGGGTATAAAAGGGAAGAAACCATTACTTGTATGTGAGAACTCAGGGACTGTAGTTCACTTGAAACTTTCAAGAGGAATCTGCTACCAAATGAGCTTCAGATGACCAAAAAACTAGAAAGACATGAACATGCAGGACGTGTGTTAAGTAGTAAACACGTAGTTACTCGCAGAACTAACAAAGGAAAAAATGAGAGAGAGAGAGGATAGTCTAGTGGCTGAATGCTCTGACAGTGAGCTATAAAAATGGCCGGAGACTAAGATGATCAAATACAAAGGCAATTTGTTTCTGACATTCAGTAGTTCTGTTGGTGATGGTCGTATTAACATTGCTATTCCGAAATTGTTATGTATGTAACGTGGGCTAAAGCAAATGAATTATTATAAGATTTTGAAATCCTGCCACCTCCTGCATCTTCAGAACCTTTATTCTGTGGGTCAAAGAAAAAAGATGCACTGTAATATAGAGGTGGTTACGGAGAAAGTCCACAGTCTTAAATTTAAATTGGAAGTGTCAGACAGTATATATTCCTGTCACAGACATCTGCTCATATCATTTTATTTAGATCTAGTTCATCCTTTCTATTGGCCAAAGAATATTACATATGATTCAAGAAAAAAATATATATTCTCCCAATCTTCACTATTTACAAATCAAGTGGCACTGTGTTTCTGAGTACAGAAGGGAATCTTTTTGAATAAGAAATTCTTAGATATAAAATTCAGGGTAAAGGAATGTATTCTTTGAACAGACAGATATTAGACATTTTCCCGCCAAAAAGTTGAATCAATTTTAACTTCCCCTATACATGGACAAGTTCCATATGCTTGTTGCCAAGTGATTTTCATTCCTACGGGAAAACGTTGCTTTGGTATGTATTTATTTAATCACTAAAGAGATTGAGAATCTTTTCATTTATTTATTTATTTTGCAGTTTTTTTGGCTGGGACCAGGTTTGAACCCACTACCCTCCGGTATATGGAGCTGGCACCCTACTCCTTTGAGCCACAGGCGCTGCCCGATTGAGAATCTTTTTATAAGTGTATAGGCTATTTCTTTTTCTTCTTTCATGAATTTCCTCATTTAAAGTTGAGTAATTATCTTTTTATTGTTTATTTGTAGGCACTTTTAACATATTATGAATATTTAATCTT
>CAUYPK010005975.1:0-12291 GCA_963574355.1 Loris lydekkerianus | reverse complement strand
AGACTTTACCTCTTTCATGTTTACATGTATGGAGCTGGAACATATTCTTCTTAGCAAAGTATCTCAGGAATGGAAGAAAAAGTATCCAATGTACTCAGCCCTACTATGAAGCTAAATTATAGCTTTCACATGAAGGCTATAACCCAGCTATATCACAAGACTATGGGGAAAGGGCCAAGGAAGGGGAAGGGAAGAGGGGAGGTTTTGGTGGAGGGAGGGTAATGGGTGGGGCCACATCTATGGTGCATCTTAGAATGGGTACAGGTGATTGCACTAATGTACATGGCTATGATTTAACAATAAAAAAAAAATAAAAATAAATAAATAAGTAAATAAATATTGCTATTTAGCCATTTGGTAGAAGAGGCATGTTATCTCATGTTATCTTACCTCATGCTATATATTAATAATCATATTATAATAATTATAATTTCTTGAGTATTAGTAAGTCGAGGCCCTATTAAAGAATTTATAGAAATTAGTTTAACTGTGATGGGTACTATAATTAGCCCCATTCTACAAATAAGGAAGGTAAGGATGAAAGGGGTTAATCAAGTCCATGTGCTGCTAAGTGTTGGAGCCAGTAATAAAATGTAGGCATTTTACATTTTTAACCATTATACTCAAGCATATAAAAACTCAAACCATAAAGCAGTAGAAGAAAATAATGTCTTTTTGACCTCCAGAAAAATAAAACCTTCTTAACTGAAAAAAAAAAAAGGTAGAAATTCTGAATAAAATCAAAAATGACAAATTCTGAATAAAATCAAAAAAGAGATAACATTTAAAACATTCAGGTCAAATAGTCATAAAATTAAAAAACACATAAAGTAATAAGCTAGGGAAAATATTTGTCACTCCCACCACAGTCCTCCTAATACTTTTGTTGTGCCCCCTTTCCTTCCTTGGAGGAATCTCAGAGGACCATCTTGCTGAGCTTTAGTCGTTCCCAGTGATAATCAATCTACCAGCACATGGAGCATGGAGGGAAGGTGGAGCAAGATAGGTCATTAATTCCTATTTCTGGTGTAGGGTTACCTCACCCATACCACCTCTTCTCCCCATCTGATGTTTAAAGAAAAAGGAACTCCAAAAGATGCCACTGACACTCTAGACTGGGCAGCAGAGCAAGACAATATAAAAAAAGAAAGAAAAGAAAGGAAGGAAGAAGGAAAGGAGGGAGGGAGATAACGTTCCGTCATAACAATCAGTTGTATATCAAATGAAATGTGATTCCTAATTAAGGAAGGAAGGAAAGGGAAAGAAGGTCAAAAATCTATTTCATTAAGATTTGAGTTTTAGACCAAGAGATAACAAAATCTGTGGGATATAGCAAAAGTGGTCCTGAGAGGAAAATTCATAGACTTAAGTGCCCACATCCAAAAGACAGAAAGTTCACAAATCAACAATATAAGGAATCATCTCAAGGAACTGGAAAAAGTAGAGCAAACCAATCCCAAACCCAGCAGAAGAAAATAAATAACAATATTGGAGCAGAGCTAAATTAAATTGATAACAAAAGAATTACACATAAGATTAAGAAAACAAAAAATTGTCTCTTTGAAAAAATTCTGAAATTGACAGGGTTCTTACCAGAAAAAGGAAAGAAGGGACTCTAATAATCTCAATCAGAAATGAAAAAGGAGAAATCACAGCTGATATCACAGAAATATAAAACTTTATCTCTAAATACTATAAAAATCTCTGTGCTCTCATAAAGTTGAAAACCTGGAGGATATAGACAAATTCTTGGAAACACACAACCTCCCTAAGTTCAATCTGGAAGAAGTAGATGGTGCCTGTGGTCCGGCTAAATAAACCAGTATCAACTACTAAAATTGAAGCAGCAATAAATATCCTCTAAAACAAAAAGTCCCAGAGCAGACAGTCTCACACCTGAATTTTACAAAAACTCTAAGAACTCATACTGCAGAAACTATTCCATAACATTGTAATAGTCATACTGAGAATCAAATCAAAGACACAATATCATTCACTATAGCAACAAAGAAAATAAAACTTAGGAAAATATTTAACTAAAGAGGTAAAAGACCCTTATAGGGAGAACTACAAAACACTGAGGAAGGAAATGCAGAGAATATAAACAAATGAAAAAACATATCATGCTAATGGATCAGCAAAATTATCACTTTTAAAATGTCTGTGCTTCACAAAGTCATTTACAGATTCAATGCAATCTTCCTTATAATACCAACATTATTTTCTGCATATCTTCAAAAAAATAGTTCTATACTTCATAGGAAGCCAGAAAAAGCTCCCAGATAGCCAATGCAACCTTATGCAATAAAAACAAATTGGGAGGCATCACCTTACCAGCCTTCACACAATACTACAAAGCTATAGTAGCCAAAACAGCATGGTACTGGAATGAGACATAGACTTATAGATCAGAACAGAGAACCCAGATATGAAACAATCCTAATATTTGCACCAGATCTTTGACATAGCACACAAAAACATATACTGGGGAAAATATTCCCTATTCAAGAAATGGTGCTAGGAAAATTGGATAACCACTTATTGAAGACTGAAAAAGGATCTACTCCCTTACCACTCACAAAATTCACAATGGATAACAGACTTAAACCTAAGGCATGAAACTGTGAGAATTCTAAATTAAAGGAATGGAAAAACTCTTACAGATATTGGCCTAGGGAAAGAATTTATGAAGAAGACCCCAAAAGCAATCATAGCAACAATAAAAACAAGCAAATGGGGCCCAATCAAATTAAAAAGCTTCTGTGCAGCCAAGGACACAATCAAAAGAGCAAACAGACAACATACAGAATGGGAGGAAATATTTGCATGCTATACATCTGATAAAAGGGTGATAACCAGCATCTACACAGCAAACCAGCATCTACACAGAGCTCATGCAAATCAGCAAAAAAAATCCCATTAAAATGTGGGCAAAAGACATGAACAGAAACTTTTCAAATGAAGATATACTAATGCCCAACAAATACATGGTCAGCATCTCTGATCATCAGGGAAATGCAAATCAAAACCACAATGAGATATCACCTAACACCAGTGAGAATGGATTTTATAAAAAAAAAAAAAAAAAGCCCTGAAACAACAGATGCTGTCATGGATGTGGAAAAAAAGGAACATTTCTACACTGTTGGTGGAACTGCAAACTAACACAACCTCTGTGGAAAGTAGTATGGAGACACCTCAAAGAACTCAAAGTAGACCAACTATTTGATCCTGCAATCCCACTATGAGGTAGTCACCCAAAAGAAAAAATATATATATTTTATAAAAAAGACACTTGCACTCAAATGTTTATAGCAGCACAATTCATAATTGCAAAGATGTGCAAACAACCCAAGTGCTCACCAGTACATGAGGGGATTAATAAAATGTGGTATATGTATGTCATGGAGTACTACTCAGGCATAAAAAATAAAATGGTGATCTAGAATCTTTTGTAAAACCTGGATAGAAAGGGAGAGCATTATTCTAAGCAAAGTATTGCAAGAACAGAAAAACAAACACAGATGTACTCAATACTAAATTGGAAGTAATCTATCAACACTTACAAATACATGTGGAAGTAAAACTCAATGGAAATCAAGCAGGTGAGAAGAGGGAGGAGGGGGTGGGTTAATTCACACCTAATGGTACAATGCACACTATCTGGATGAGGGGAACACTTAAAATTTGACTCAGACTGTACAAACTGACTCATGGAACCAAAACATTTGTACCCCTGTAATATTCTAAATATTTTTAAAAGTTGCCTGGTGAAGAAGGCTGTAGAAAGATAAAACTCTTTGAACAACTATTTGAGGCTGATATACAGTAAGATATTTGGAAAACTTGCAAAGATTTGTTAATAAGCAGCTTTGTTTTAAGTGCCTTAAATTCAAAAGCTGATGTCAGTTCTTCAATCCATCCTTTTAAATGATTGCTCAGCAGAGTCTCTGATACTCTCAAAAGTTGATCCTAATTCAAGAAACAGGTGATTTTCTAAAAAACCTCATTTGTATTAGATTAGCCTTGGTTTCCCCTTATTCATCTGGTGTCATGATTCTCTTCTGCTTCATAACAATAGTGGAGACAGGAAAAGCAGCTGAGCTAGAGGAGAGGAACTGGGATCTGGACAGACAAAGCTAAACACTGGCTAGAGGAACTCAGGATCTCATTTTTTAATCCGTTCCCTATTACACACAGTTACCGTGCATTTTATCTTATTTCATCATCAAAATCAGGTGACTAACCATTTCTCTTTGAAAACTACCCTACAACTTAGCAGTTTAAAGCAACAACCATTTTATCATATCTCATCATGTTGTGGGTCAGGAATTTGGGCAGTTCTGCTCCTTGTCATGTTAACTGGGGTTGTTGGTGAATTTCAGCTGGCACTGAGCTTTTCTCATAGGTCCCAGACTCACATGTTTGGCACCTTGGCAGGGACAGCTGGAAGTCTGAGCTCAGCAGGGCCCTTCTCTCTCTCCTTGCAGTCTCAGGACCTCCCAACATTTTTGCTCCAGCAGGCCCCAGTCTCCAGTGTGGAAACTGCCATTCCTTTCAGAGGCCAGGCCTGGAACTGGCAAAGCATCTTTCTCCCTGTAATCAACTGATCAAAACAGTCACGGGCCAGCCCAAATAGATGAATGTTAAAACATTTCCAGCTCTCTTTTAATCCACCACTCCTGGTTTCTCTTTAAAATTTGTCCTGCTGACATTTTGCCCTCAAACCTCAATAAGGTAATAGATTTGTGGCATAAGAGGTATAAATGATAAGAAACCATCACAAAAGGTCAAGTTTGCTGCTGATTAACAATATGCAGAGGTAAATATAGAAGTGCCACTCTACCTTATAGAAGTGGAAAATCTGAAGAAAAAACAATAAATTCTAATGCAGGCAAGCATTCGTGGACAGGCACTTGCTAGAAACTCTTTTTTAAGGCAGTTGAGTACCTTTTTATTCCCATGATCTTGTTTTCCCACCAAAGATAGTTTATCCAGGAAAATCAGAAAGATTAAAAAATGTAGGACTACAAACGTATTTATAGGCATGTTATTCACAACTGTGAAACACTGGAAATGATGTGAACATAAAAGAAAGGTTTGAGTAAGTTATACCAAAATCTTGTTTTACTGTGTTCTTGGCTGTGCAGAAGCTTTTTAGTTAAAAATCACATAACAACGATACCGTATATACTCGAGTATAAGCCGAGTTTTTTTCGGCACAAAATTTGTGCCAAAAAACCCGAACTCGGCACAAATTTTGTGCTGGAAAAAAATCGGCTTATACTCGAGTATATATGGTATTTGTACCAGAATGTTTATTGCAGCCCTATTCATAATTGCTAAGTCATGGAAAAAGCCCACGTGCCCATCAACCCACAAATGTATCAATAAATTGTGGCATATGTACACCATGGAATACAGCAGCCTTAAAGAAGGGTGGAGACTTTACCTTTTTCATGTTTGCATGGATGGAGCTGGAACATGTTCTTCTTAGCAAAGTATCTCAAAAATGGAAGAAAAAGTATCCAATGTACTCAGCCTTACTATGAAACTAATTTATAGCTTTCATATGAAAGCTATAACCCAATTATAGCCCCAGAATATGAAGAAAGAGGAAAGGGAGGGGAGGGAGGGGGGAGGATGAGCAGAGGGAGGGTAATTGGTGGGACCACACCTACGGTGTATCTTACAAAGGTACATGTGAAACTTACTCAATGTAGACTATAAATGTCTTAACACAATAACTAAGAAAATGTCAGGAAGGCTATGTTAACTAGTGTGATGAAAATATTTAAATTATATATAAAACCAGGACATTGTACCCTATGACTGCATTAATGTACACAGCTATGATTTAGTAAAAAAAAATCTTGTTATACTGTGTAGCTATTAAATTGGTTAGTGCCATTCCCATGTAGAAACATGAGACAGTATTTTTTAATGTAAATAAAGCTAAAAATAAAATTGTAAGTGATATGATTATAGAATATATTCAGATAATGCCTATGAGAATAAAAATGGGCAAAGAATAAGAAAAACAGATTTTGTTCAAGTGGTATCTTTTGGATTTGTTTTATTTTATTATGTTTTAAAGTTCTTTTTTTTCTCTTCAGGGATTTCTTTATTTTTTTTTAACTTTTTTTTATTTTTACATATACATGTGTTTATTAGGTTTCCTTTTTTTGCCTTCACAAAATTAAAAAGGCTTAAATTTTAACAACAATAACAATGTTTAAAATAAGGACTAGAAACAAAAACTTCACAAAGAACGAACGAACATAAATACATTCAGAAAAGGAATCAGACAATTGCTACATCAAAATATTAAGCAATAATAATAATAATAATGCAATGAAAGTTCTTTAAATAACAAAAAAATTTTTTTTAATTGTTGGGGTTACAATAAGCCAGGTTACACTGATTGCATTTGTTAGGTAAAGTCCCTCTTGCAATCATGTCTTGCCCCCAGAAGGTGTGGCACACACCAAGGCCCCAACCCCCCTCCCTCCTTAACTGTCCCAGACCATACCCTAAAGTTTCAATAAATGTGCATTAAATGCCTCTGACCTTGAAAACATGTAAAATCTATTTATAGACACACACAGTGGTAAACATCTTTGTGTAAGTAAAATATATTAATGTAAAACATAAACATATAATTTATACTTTTATTTTGGTATATCATGTGACAGGGTACATGGTGATGTCATGAGAAAGACACCCCTGGGAGTTGCAGCTCAGATCTCCAGTCCAGACTCCCTGTGGAGACCAGGGAACACGAGGGGGAGAAAAGATCAGCCCAAAGGGCCCTCCTTCTTTTTAAATTATTGATGCTGGGTTTCTAAAAGTATTAGCTTTTAGAAACTAGCTGTTTCCTAATTTAAAGCTAGATTGAAAAGTAGGAAAATGTTCAAAATGTAGTGTGCTATTGGTTTGGGCCAATTGATAAGACAAATGCCCAGTAACATGCATGGAAACAAGGAAAAGACTCTTCATCAACAGGTATTTATTCAGCACCTGCTGTTCTAGGTATTGTGACCAATGTACAAAATGCCTGCCCTGAAGGAGCTTCTAAAGCAGGGGTATACGTAGACAATAAGCAAAATAAATAAATGAAACATTTGGTTGGTCACACTTGCTATGGAGAAAAATTAACTGGGGTGAGCAAAACAATTCTGGAGGGGGAGTTGGCAATTTTAAATTGTGTCTCTATGGAATGCTTCTATGAAAAGATACAATAAAGACCTACAGGATATGAGAAAGCAGCTCTAGGGACACATGTGGGCACCCCCATAGGGATGGAAAATCTCTTTGGGGGGGGTGAGATAAGCAGAGAGAGGACATTACCTGACTTAACAGGCTCACTCCAGTTGCTGTGTTCAAGGCAGGTTGTGGCAAGGCAAGGTGCACACAGGGAGACCACTTAGGAAGCTATTGCAATAATCAATACAATATAACAGGTAAGATGGTGAAAAATGGTTGCATTTGAATACATCTTAAAGGAAGACATTCCAAGAGTTGATAAAAGATCAGATGTATAAAAGAGGAATCTCCCAAGATTTGGGGCCTGAGATGATAAAAACAGAAGAAAGGATATAATTAGAGGGGAAAAAAGACCAGGAGTCTGCTTTGGGTATCGTTGAATGTCTGTTGATGTTCTAGTAGGGCTCTCAAGTAGGCAGGTGAATTTATGAGTCTAGAGTTAGAGGTGAGGTTCCAGGCTAAAGTCATAAATTTAGAAATTATCAGCATATTATTAAATGACACTAAAGCCATGAGGCGGAATGAGATCACCAAGAGAGAAAATGCAGATGGGAGAGAAGGCCGTAAGAGAAATCTTATGCTAAGAACTAAAGGAGAGGGCAGGGTCCAGCCAAGAAAGTAAGTCAGAAGAAAACCAGGGGAATGTGGTGGAAGCCAAGTGAAGAAAGCAGTTCAAAGAGGAGGGGTTATTTCTGGAATGTGAGTGTTGATGATTGAATCTATTTACACTTGCAGATTTTCTATACCAAGCGTTAATAACAACACCTAGTAAGAAGAGCATATTTGTGTATGAAAATGTGGTGTCCTTATACTCCACATAGAAATTGGTTTTAAAACATCCAGTATTTCATATTTTCCATACCTTTCCCACCTCCATCATAAAAAATGATGGTTTTTAATTCCTTTTGTAGTTGTTTTCTTTGTATCTCATGGAGATATTATCAAGAGTAGTGCGATTACAAACGGAAACTATTCTAATTCTCAGTGATGTGGGTTAATGAAAGAGCAGACTGATTATGAATCATTTGCTAAACTAGACACTAAAAATTACTTCTACTTATCTGTATAAAAATGTTGAATTTACATTGGATTATGTGTGTATGATATTCTGGGAACTTGTGGCACATTGTGCAATGAAGCTGGTCTGGGAACATATTCACCATAAGAACATGCGGACCACATTTTCTTACTTAATCCACGTTTCACCCAAAATCCTGGCTAAGAAATCTGGCTTTCTTACCCTCTGGTGGAATAGGGGAGTTTCATTTAAATCACCTTTCCTGGTAACTGACCTGAGGAAAAGCAAGGAGAAATAGATGTAACTCAGTTGACAGCCTTGGGATGAAGACATCCTCCCTCCATGCGTTTTAGCTTTTACTAGCCATCAGGCTGCCAGTCTACTAATGCCACAAAGAAAAGTAAACAGAAATGAAAAGAAAAATAAACAGCAGTCTTTATCCCACTGGAAATGGTCATAAATTTTAAAATGCAATCTTGGCTATATCGTAAAAGGATTTTGTTGGTCTGTTTGCATAGCTGTATTTTCTACCATTCTGAACTAATCTGGACCTTTTCCTTTTTTTAGAAACTTTTATTGTACACCAATCTTAGTTATCCTAAAAATCTTTTGCAAAACAGTTCTCCAGCAAATGAGGCTATATATATGTGGCATCATCATAAAATACCCAAATCTATAGGCAATTCTGGGGAAAAATGAGGCATCGTAATTCTTAGGGGTTGGATTTTCACAGATGTACTGAGTAGATATTCTGAGACAGTACAGTAAATATAAGGGTTGGGGGCTCATTCGGTCAATATGGGTAGCTTGTACGTTCCTTTGGCCTTATTGATTTATCTCTGCATTAAGTTGTATGTCCTACAAACCCATGTGCACCTGTCTTCAATGCTTTAGTGTGTTTTACAGCCTTATTCTGGCACTATCTAAAAAACTATAAAAAGAAAATGTTTCTTTTCCATTATAACAGCAACAAAAATTTCAATAATGAGGGGACAAAAATACCATACCACACCACAAGTCTCTTCTTAATAGTAAATCTAAAAGCAGTTAGCATCAGACCATCACATCAGATCAAAGAGCATAGAGTTTCTAAACCAAAGCTTCTTTATACTTAACATTTAAATATAATTACTAGCTGGGAGTGGTAGCTCACACCAGTAATCCTGGGAGGCTGAGAAGGGTGGATCCCCTAAGTACAGGAGTGGGAGACCAGCCTCAGCTACAGCGAGATCCTGTCTCTACTAAAAATAGAAACACTATCCAGGTGTTGTAGTCCCAGCTGCTACAGAGGCTGAGTCAGGAAGATTGCCTAAGCCCAGGAGTTTGAGGTTGCTGTGAGCTATGACACCACGACACTCTACCTAGGGGGATACAGTGAAACTTTGTCTCAAAAACAAACGAAGAACAACAAAATAAGTAAATAAATGTGATTATTATCATAAAAATAAAGTAAAAGATACGGTAAGTGTAATTTCTTATTGCCAGGTAGTTTTTTGATTAATTGTTCAGGTATAGCCTATATGCTATATGACCTTTTCCTACACTATAAACCTTAAAGATTAGGAACTAAAGTATCTTTAAGTTTTATCTCCTCCAGAACAGGACCATAATGGGAGACATTTACCAGGAATATCATTTATTTACCAAAACAGTCACCTGGCACAAATTCCCCGTGATCATATTTTTAGGGTAGAGGCAAGGTGGAAACAGTGAAATATCCATGGTCACTATTCATAGAGTATCTAGGTTCACTTCATAGATAATATTTCAAGTTTTGTGTTTTTTTTTTAAGATGTGAGAAAAGAACGGAATATCATTATAAAAAGTACCACCTGCTTTCACTACCTCTCCCATCATGCAGTTTTTCCCCCAGCTTAAAACACATAGGCACGACAGTCTGCTACAGCCACATCCTAAACTCTCTTGAGATATCACTGGAACCCAGATAAAGGCCTCAGACTCAGACCTGCCTGGTGACTGATCACCAAATGGGTGGAATTCTTTTTTTTATTTGCTTTCCACTTTTTGCCTTCACAAAACAAAAAAGGCTTAAGATTTAATAACAATAACAATGTTTAAGATAAGGACTAGAGGAGATCAGACCAAAGATGGCGGCCGAGTAACAGCTTCCCTGTAACTGGGCACTGCGAGTCTGGGGAGACAAGAATCCAGGCATCTCTGGCCAGTGGGATCTGCCTATAATCATCCCTTTGAGGATACAGGGAGCCAGCAAGGGACTTCTGGACCCCTAGAGGAGGACAAAAACAGTGGAAAACTGGCAAGTGGCTGCGTGTGTTCGATCAACCTAATCACGCCGTAAACCGTGAGTACAAGCAGCACTGAGACTGCAAACTGGAAAGGTCTTACCTGTGAACTTTTTTGGTGTTCTTGGACTTGGCACTCAGTTGAGCTGCCTGGGGGAGAGCTTGAGTAAAAGTGTGGAGAACTTTGGGCATTGTCTGGGGCCCCAAAATGAGCAACTAAGCTGGGCTCAGTGAAAGCCATTGTGTGAAAAAACTGCTCCGGCAAGCTCCACCCTCAGGGTCCCAGAGCAAGGAACAGGCCGCACAAAGTAACCTAGTGACTGAGCAGCTTAAAGGCGGGGACTGAACTGCCTCACAGCTCTAATCCTTAGGGGCAGAGTGAGACGGTTTTGGCACACTAGAGCCTTGGGCTGTTGCCTTGGGTAAAGTGCCCTGACGTCACAGCTCATAGCAACCTCAAACTTCTGGGCTTGGCGCTGCCCAGACCTCCATAAGAGGTGTGCAGTGACCCCCAACCAGTGACCCACACCCACAAGGGCTCCACATTCCCTGACCAGGAACTGTGGGAGCTACGCAACCCTGCATCCCCCCTCCTTTGTCCTCTCAGCCTCGACACTAGCTCATCCATCTGACCAGGGACTCTGGTAGCTGTGTACCCTCTGGAGCCCTTCCTGCCTCTGCACAGAGCCCTTTTCCTGGCCAGAGACTGCTAGAGCCTTGGGTTGTCTGTGCCAAAGTCACTGGGTGCCAGGCACAGAGAACCGTGTGCACCACCCCCAGCCCTGTTGCTAAATCCAGGTGTGTCGCACACCGGAGCTGCTTCTAAAACCAGAACTCCCTAACTAGAGCAGCCCCAGAGGAACTACACAGGGTCACTCCCTACAAAGATCCAGCAACAATAGATTGACCATGCTGGGGTCTAATCTTGGAGAGACACCTCCCCAACTCTGAGGACGGCCAGAGGCAATGGTGAAAAGCAATCATGAGGTGAAATCAACAGAAAAACTCTCGCAATATGAATAATCAGAGTAAATCAACTCCCCCAAGGATCAATGGGGCAGAAACAGCACAAGAACTCCATGCACAAACAAATAGCGGAGATGTCAGAAATTGAATTCAGGATCTGGATAGCAAATAAGATCAAATTAGAATTCCAAAGGTTATCTCAAGAATTCAATGGACTCAAAGAGCAAATGACCAAAGATTTTGAATCATTGAGACAAGAAGTTGCATCCCTCAAAGATCTGAGAAACACAGTAGAATCCCTCAGTAACAGAATGGACCAAGGAGAAGAAAGGATTTCTGACACTGAAGACAAAGCTTTCGAACGCTCCCAAACCCTCAAAGAAGAAGAGAAATGGAGAGGAAAAACAGACCACTGTCTGAGAGAGCTCTGGAATAATTCGAAGAAAACCAATATTCGACTTATAGGGATCCCCGAAAATGATGAAATGGCTTCACAAGGCACAGAGTCTCTTCTCCATGAGATTATGAAGGAGAACTTTCCAGAGATGCCAAGTGATTCTGAAATTCAGACAGCAGACAGTTTGAGAACTCCAGCACGACTCAACCCGAATAAGACATCCCCCAGAAACATCATACTCAATTTCACTAAAGTTAATATGAAGGAGAAAATTCTGAAAGCTGCCAGATGAAAGAAAACCATTACCTACAAGGGGAAGAATATTAGAATAACTGCAGATCTCTCTGCTGAAACCTTTCAAGCTAGAAGAGCATGGTCAT
>CAUYPK010005965.1:0-16503 GCA_963574355.1 Loris lydekkerianus | reverse complement strand
TAATCCATAAATGTAAGTTGTAAGCATCTCTCCTGAAGTATAATAGTCTGGAGAAATACTTTAAAATTATACATATAGGCCGTCAGTGGTGGCTCACACTGTAATCCTCCTCTGGGAGGCTGAGATGGGTGGAATGCCTTATGTCATGAGTTCAAGACAAGCTTGAGTAAGAGTGAGACCCCCTGTCTCTAAAAATATCTGGGCATTGTGGTGGGCGCCTGTATTCCCAGCTACTTCCACTGAGGCAAGAGGATCACTTAAACCCAAGAGTTTGAGGCTGATGTGAAAAACTAAAATAAATAAATAAATAAATAAAATTACATATATAAAAAATCGTGTATATGTACTATTGATTGATATACATATTATAATAAACTGAAAATATATGATAACTATTATAGAATTATGGAATATAATATTGAATAAGATGGCTTCTCTCATCTTTTCTGCTTTCCAAATCTCCAGTGTTTTCATTTCCAGAATTTTACTGTAATGTAAGGGGACAGGAATGTGGAAAATGTACTTTCCCAGAATGTGATGCAACAGAGGCTGTGGAAAGTGGTACCACGGAGAACATGACTCAGTATGGTGAACTTCTTTGTCAATACATGTGCGCGCACACATACACACATACATGCACCCCACTCGGTTGTAGTTATTATAAGAGCATCTTGGGATTCTGTGGGTTTGCTGGATGACTCTTCTCTTGGCTCCACCTGGGATACACTGATGCAGCTATAACCACGTGGAAGGGACTCGTGGCTTCACTTACTTAGCTGGCTGTTATTAATAGCAGGTAACTGAAGTCAGAGTCCTTCTCCACATGAGTTCATATGCACAGAAAGCTCAGTCCAGCTTCCTTTCACTGCAGCAGTGCATAGAATTAGTGTGGCAGCTACTTGTCCTCTTACAGCCTCATCTTAGAAGTCGTGAAGCCTCAGTTAGCTATGTCAAGTCGTGGAGCTAGCAGAGATCAACGGTCCATCTACTGATGGGAGGAGAGGCAACCTTGCGCCACACAGCGGTAGCCAGCTGGGATGCTAGAGATGTGTGATGCTCACTCCTAGGCACAGTTGCACATACGAGACACCACACCATCAGAGCGATCCCTCTCTGCTTAGTAAAGTGAAGATATTCTCACTGCACCCTCCAAATGGAGAAGTGCCCAATGAGAATGCTCATGCCCTATACTTCTTCCATTTCTTTTCTGAGTGATTACCTGGTTGGGAGCCTGCAGAGGGGACATTAGATCATGTGTGCATGAAAAAATGCTCGCACAGCTCCAGTGCCTCCACTTCTATAGCTGGTCGTGAGGCACAGTCAGGCCTGTGGCTTCCTGCTTCCCCTCTCCACGGCAGCTCACTCTGCAGCTGGTCGGCAGGGTTTCGCGCAGCCTTGCAGGTACTGAGTCAACAAATGGTACTTAGAGCTCTATTTCTTGATGTGTCCTTACCTCAGTGTGCTAGTTTGGGTCCAGGAATAACTCACCCACTTGGCAATTTAAACAGGAGCAATTTAATAAAAATAATCATTAAAATATAAGAAGTAAGTATAAAAAGTTACCTTAGGGCTGAGGGAGTATGGAGAATGTCCTGAGGATGGACAATCAATCCTGGAATGATGGTACCCACCCAGCCTGGGGCTCTCCCTGCATTGGAGAAGTGGCATTTGAAGGCCAAAGTCAATGACTGAGAACTTTGCTGGTTTGTCCAGCACAGAGCTGATAGGCAGCTGCCCAGAAAGCTGGAAACAACCTTTGGGGCACCGATGAGTCAGTGTCCAGATACACCATTGTGCAGAAGAGCAGGGAGGCCGTGGACGTGGGACGTGTGTGGGCACAGCCTTCTCCTCAGAGTGGGCTGCAGAAGGTCAGCTTGTGGGGAGAGGCAGGCGGACAGATGGAGTGGGGCACCACAGTAGGACCGGAGCACGTGGTACAGGTCTGGACACATGGCGTCTGTATCAACTGAATAGACAGCTGCCATGCAGGTGTGGACCTGCAAGACTATCGTACACACTACAGGAACGTGTCCGGGGCAGAGAACCATCCCATGACCTCCGACTCACAGCTGCTGGAGGTTCAGCCATGAGAACCAGCAGGGAGAAACTCCTCCTCAGCAGTTACCCCAGCACCCTGCACTGAGAGAGCTTATTACCACACACACTGTGAAGGGCAATGCTTAGGGGAACTCTGTCTAGATACCGAAAAGGCAAATTTGGGGCCGAGAGCCAACAACGGGATAACTGAGCATTATATAAGGTAATAAATTCCTTTCTAATTAAATGATTAATGGTTAAGATTTTTCTCATTGCAAGATCATTCACAATAGTCAAGAAATGGACTCCACCTAAGTGCCTATCAACAGATGGAGAGAGAAAATGAGTTGTATGTGTGCAGAGGAAGAGTATTCAGCCTTGAAAACTAAGGAAATCCCATCACTGGTGACAGTATGGGGGGGATCTGGAGGACATGTGCCAGTTGAAATCAGTCAAGTTCAGAAAGACAAACACAAACAAGAAAGATTTCACTTATATGAGCAACCTAAAAATGTTTAACCCATAGAAGTAGAGGGTAGAGTGGTGGTGATCAGGGGCTGAGGAGAGGACTGGGGAGACACTGGTCCAAGGATATAAACATTTGGTAAGGTAAAAGGGATATGTTCAAGAGATCTACTGTCTAACATAGTAATTAGTTATTATAATTAATGACAAGATATTGCATTCTTAAAAATCCATTGGAGAGATTTTAACTGTTCTCACCACGAAAATGGTAAGTATATAAAGCAAAAGTATGATTTTCTTGATTTAGCTATTGCACAATTTATAGTTATCTTAAAATGTCACGTTGTACATGTTAAGTATATACAATGATCAAGTGCAGTGTATGATTTTAGAAATCCAGTTCCTTCTATATTACCTAAAAGTACATAATTTAATGTAGAAATGTTCTATGTTATATATTAAACATTTTATTATTTATTGGGTCACTAAAATACGATACATACATTATAAAAGTAACTTTCAGATAATTGCTTAGTTAAAAAGAGGAAGAAATAATTAAGTGCTTTATTTTTATATTTTTTGTTTTATTTTTATTTTTGGCTAAACATTTAAATGATAATTCCATAATTCCATAGATATTTAAATATAGACATTCAAAACTCAAGGTAGAAATATAGAGACCTCAAGTGATTATTATAAAATTATTATGCAGGCACAATGAATGTCTTTTGACATCTTGAATAATCTCAATACTTTGGATACACTTGTCATTACAACATGACGATATAAATTATGTTATCTTCATTGTCTATGTATAATTCCATTCTTGCAGAATGTTTGCTTTTTGTGTATTATTTCTATTACTTTTTCTGTTTTATGATTTTTCCAAAGGCCAAAATAGTAAGTACAAAAATAGTATCTTGGACTATAATATCTCAAAAGCAAAGGTTTTTGGTAAAGAATGCTTTTTATCAAAGATACTAAGACCGTAGATGTACTGATTAAATTATCAAAACTTCTCTGTGTTGGATGGTTTTGAGTTTCAAAACCATTGAATTTTTATCATTTTTCATGACAAAATTACGTTGGCTTTCTTGTGCAGTACATTACTAAAGACATCCAAGACCGATCCCCAAATTTTATAAGAGTAAGAACTGAAAATAAGAACTCACAAATCTCATATTATTGCAAACAGGAACAATGAAATTTCCTTAGAGAAAAAAATGGTTATAATGTTTCACTGAGAAATATCATGATGGAAATACGTGCAATAATATTTCAAGGAATGAGGCATTGGAGGGTTCAAGTCTCCCTTTAAAATATCAAATTTCTGAAACTGCTACTCAGAGTCGGTGAAGAAAATGTGGTATCAGCATCAATGGCGAACTTAGGAATAATATATCTCCAATGTGATTCTGTGCTTTTAGGAAACATAATGGTGTTATTTCATGCTTCATCACTTCGTGTTTTAAGAACATTCTCTATTTGAAGTCTGGTATGAGTCTCAAATATAATGTGATTTTTGTCAGTTTAGCATAAATGAATACATGGTTTAAAGGAAACATGAAATTGTATTTCCAGTTACGGTTCTATATAAAGATTTCTAATGACAAAAGAATAAGGAACATGAAATTTGCAAAATTATATAGCTCATCCTTAAGATCACTGCATACAATACTCTTAGGGTTTGTACTTTTACTATGAAATAAATTCATGATTGTATATTTTTATTGAACTATATCCGATATTTTCAGATAACATTTTCAGGCAATGTTAATTTTCAGTACTACAGCTAATAGTAATGATGGAATATGTAACTATGATATTTAAACCCACTTTTAAACATGCTCTTCACTTTTCAGTCTGTTACTTCTGTGCCTTGTTTTGTATTGTAGCCGTCACAGTTTAGCCCTTCTTCCAAATTCCTCGACAGGCACAAGCCCCCAATTTACTCCTAGGTGAGTATCTATAACGAAGTTGATGAAAGGAATAAAGTATTGATTATAAAGACCTTCTCTTAAAAATTATCTTCTTAAGAACACATTTATAATGGGCAGGTCTTTTATTCAGTGAGTGACTATTTAAACGATTATGTTCAATGGTATGTATGTTATAGTATATTTGGATGGTGTTTGGGTTTTCACCTTGGTCTTTGTAACTACCTCCCTTGAGCGATAAAATGTATTTTTCGGCTAACTCCCGTGGCTATCCTTCTTGCATCCCTGGTTCGTGGCTGTTGCCATATGTAACAAATTGTCAACAGACTCGATGTTGTGACTAGCTTGATTTCTGTTCCCACCTGCCTGATTGACACTTTTGACAGTTAATGAAGATTTTTTTTAATTAACCATAAGAAAATTCTCTGGCTTACCTGGAAGGATTGGGTCTGCAAAGAAAGCACGATAGAAAGTCATTCTAAAATGGTAAGTGGAGGAATGACGTAAACGCTATGCTGAGTCTCGGCTGCTGTGAGATAGAGGACTTCCAGAAACAGATCCCATACTGGTCAGCCATGCCTTAAAACATTGACTGTGAGTGGAATTAACAGACAGAGGGCAAATGTTGCTGGCATACATCAATAGCAGACTCAAATTTTGAGTGCAAGACTTCAAGTCGAGATTATATCTTCTTAACCTCTGCAAGTATGAGTTTGTGCACTTGTCTATGTTTAGGAGGACTTTTGTATATTTGTATGTGCTAGTGTTCCTGTGTGAAAATGAGCTCCTCACAGGTAGTCTGGCAGGGTCTGTCAACCTTGAGGATCCAGGATGACTCCTTTTGCATATGAATAAACTAAAATTTCTCTACAAGGATTCATGGGGCAAGAATTACTTATGTAGACTTTGAATCGATTACATGTTATTAGCCAATAGACAGAGAAAGAATGGTGGTTGCTTTGGAGAAGCAGGTAAGAATTTTGAGAAGCCTGAGGAGGGAGTTAGAACCCAAACTAAACTAAATTAAAGGAGCAAGCAAATAGATAAATACACTGTGTGAGACCTTGTAGATGTACAAAGTAACCCTAATCTTTATTAGATTAAGTAATAATAGGCACTTGTAAATACTTAGCTTAAATGTTCACTAAAATAAAACTCAGTGAAATATTATGTTGAGTTCACATGATTCTTGTTGAAATGTTCATAGTAAATGGTCTACATTTCCTTTTGTATATGATTCAGAATATCTCAGAGAGGTCTCCAAAGTGTGGAAATACAAATCAGAAAATATTAAAACTATAGCAGTTGTGCTGGAGCTTAGCACACTGTACAGAGATAATATGGGTTAACACACCCATAGAAATAATGTTCAGCCGGGAAGGCTCATTTTAAACACTGAGTCCACGACATGGAAAGTGCTGAAAATGCATCAGAGCCCGTGGAGAGAAGAGCATTCTGTTATCAACCTCCTCTGCTGTGAAATGGCTAACGTAAAATTCCATTATGGAATCCAGCTAGACGGGAAGTCATAAACAAGATGGAGAAAAGTGGAATAAATTCAATATTTCTACCTAGGGTTAACATGTGTGCTGCAGTATTTTGAATTAAAATGATAAAATCTTGAGTGATTGTAGGAGAAGAGTGTACAACACAAGTATTGTTCTAAGTTTATTAGTTTATTTTTATGAAAAGACAAATTATGAAGCAGCCATCTTTACAGAGCCTATGGCTGCAAAAAAATATACAATATTTTTAAACAAATATACAGGTACATGGAGCAGAGATTAAAAAGAAGTTAGTTTCCAAATTATCTTGCTATAGTGACACATTTTTTAAGTTACTTAAGATGGATTTCTTGTCCCAGTGACTCTCCAACTAAAAATAAATTAAAAGAAAACAACTTTAGCTTTGAATAACTAATGTAGAATTTGTGGAAATTTCATAACTCAAAAGAAACTCATTTTCTGATTTTTTCTCATCAATATTATTCAAAATAAATGACTTTGGCATCTTTATCATCATCATCCTCTCCATTTGCAAACAGATGGGGAAATGAGTGAGGAATTAAAGACGTCATTGAGCTTACTAAACACTCAACCTGGCTAAAAGGCTAAGAAGCAACGTTGAGCTTACTAAAAACGGGTATGTTATGAACACAGAAAGGAGATAAGAAAGTCAGAAAGAAGGGGCGGCGCCTGTGGTGCTCAAGGAATTAGGGCACCAGCCCCAGGGTTCGAACCTGGCCCTGGCCAAAAATTGCCAAAAAAAAAAAAAAAAAAAAAAGTCAGAAAGAAGGCTATGAGAGGGTTATTTTTTTTCTATTAACTATCATTATATTATTTCTAATTCTAATTTGACTACTGTAAATGAGAACAAAAGTATACATTTTACTTTCACAATTTGGAGTTTACCTCTAAATTGGTAAAGATGCTTACTCCCCAATTAAAAATAAGTCCAAGAAATGAGGTACTTCTTACTTATGCTCAAATTACTACGATTAAAATCATATTGGAGATGGAAAGCATATTGAAGTAGTTACCTGTTCTTTGAGTAAAATAATCTATGAAAATAACAACGGATAATAATATTGGTAACTATATGTATATTTTCCATAATCATCTCTAATATATAAGACCAATTATATATTTAAATCCAAGATTTAAAAAGAATATATAATTCATTTCTACTTCTTTTAAAAGGAGAAATACATTGCCTTTGTACACAATTCTTAATTTCACAATCAAGTATTCATTAATTATATGATAATAAAGGAAATTTTATTATTCTAAACTTTATATTTATCAATTTTCATATTTTTATCATATTGCCAAACCTTGCTATTTGTGATTACACTTTTTAACTGCCAAATTTCTTTCATGGTTCCATCAAAAACCATTGATTTAAAAGTAGACAAATACTATGAGGCAGAACGGTAAAGACAAAAGTCCACAAAGCGGGGCGGCACCTGTGGCTCAGTGAATAGGGCGCTGGCCCCACATATCAAGGGTGTTGGGTTGAAACCCAGCCCTGGCCAAACTACAACAAAAAAATAGCCAGGCATTGTGGCGGGTGCCTGTAGTCCCAGCTACTCAAGAGGCTGAGGCAAGAGAATTGCCTAAGCCCAAGAGCTGGAGTCTGCTGTGAGCTGTGACACTACAGCACTCTACTGAAGGTGATAAAATAAAACTCTGTCTCTACAAAAAAAAAGTCTACAAAACCTCCCTTTGCAGCTATAAAGTAAAACACAGATGGCTTCAAGAACTTGACGAGACACTAAAGATCTAATGAACACCTTTAAATTTATTTCTCTGCAAGATGATATAATAAAAAAATCATTAGAAAGCTGTTAGAATTAAATGAGATCATATGTTCACTAAGCATGTGGGAATCTTGCTGAATTGTGACTCCCTGTCCATCAACTTGAGTCATCTTCTGACTAATGGAGATATTTCCATAAGTCAGTGACTCAGTGAACTCACCAAACAGTACATCAGATATCTCTTTTGTTTTTGGTAAGTTGCTTCCAAGTATTAATAGTTCTTACATTTCTTCAACTGTATTCCGAGTCTTTCGCTGCTTTACGTGAGGCAGGCATGGTTATTCCAGTAAGGACAACACCATTTCTCTTGAGTCAATTTTTCTTTTTGTTAGAGAAAAGACAGCAGAGGAGTCTGCCTCGTACACTTTCCCCTGGCAACACTGGAAAAGTTGTTAAGTGTTTGCTGATCCCTAAGGTGAATATTGTTTAAATTTGCATTGGACAATCCATTTAAAAAACAACTAAATGCTGGTGATTACAATGTCTGCATTATATTAAAACCATTAATTTGTGGCAGTAAGACTTTAATTATAAGCCTGAAAAGCAGATTTAGAAACGGAGTTGGCATGACTAATGTTAATTGCTCCTTTAACGTTTATTGAAAGCAATATATCCAATATAATTACAGTGCATGTCAAATAACCTACTATTTTATTTTTTAAATATATGATTCCTTAATTTGTCTGATTCAGATGACGTACCATCTGTTGAAATTTTTATTGTGTCAGTTTTTGTGGGTGTTACATTACTTATCAGCAAAAGGAGATTATGTAGAGCATTTTTATTGATTTAATCATTTTCCTGATGTTTATCCATTAAATTTCTGACTAGTTTTTCATTATCATTTTCTCTATGCTTATTACCTTAAAGGTCATGTAATGCTCACTTAACTAAACCCCGCTAATGTCACTGGAATCATATGTGTACTATCATTCTGCCATGAAATCGTGCCAAGCAAGCAGTCCATGGGTTCTTTTCAGTTAAAACTAGCACAACATTTTCAATTCTACAATAATAAGACCATTCCCAGATATATTTTTCCGTATTAATTTCTTCTTTCAATTCTTTCATTACTGCTTCATAATGTCTGAAGCATTGTTAGTGCAATGTGTATTCAGCTTTATGAGATTATATTCTTAATATCCTTTGCTGGAGATGCAATTGAATCTATGGAAATAATTTATTGTTTGTGGATATAATTGAACATAAAGTTTCATTAAATCTTAAATGTCTTTCACGTCTCTTATGTGGTCCCTTTCATTCTGATTTCTACTTATTCATTTTATTATAACTGACAAGAATATAAATATCAGTTCCCCTTTATTTCACCAAAATACAAACACATTATAATAAATTTAATGCACTAAGACTGAGAGAGTATTAGATGCTTTCATTAAATAAATATATGTTTTCCAATTTTGTTTTTACTCACTAGGATTGTTTTTGGTAATTCTATTAATAATTTTCCTCCTCAGTGTCCAATATTAATTTACGTCGTCATTTCTCTTATCTCATCAACACAATAGTTTGGACAGCTTCATCATATTAATATTTTTATTCTGGCTGGATCAATTTAGGTTATATATGAGTGTTTTGCATTGAACTTTTATAAGATTTTATCATTCACCAAGATCACACAAAATTTGATATTCTATAAGAAAATTATTTAAAACTAATGGCTATATTATTTGGGGCTATTTCAATCAATTCATGCTTGGAGAAAATAACTTTACAGAAACATTTTTGATAATTAAATCACGAAAATTTTGTTTTATTTTATTTACTTTCCTCTTATTAAGCCATTTGTACATAGATCATAAATACGTTTATGTGATTATGGGATCCAATGTGTTGATTATTTATACAAATCGGAGTGCTTACACCCTACTAAGCAACATAGCCTTCACCTCATTTACCCAATTACAATGTTAAGACATTTGTGTTCTACATCTGATAGATCCAATTTGTAATTGCAATGTGCTCCATAGGTATGGTCCCCCTACTAACCCTCCCTCTATCGATGCACCCCCTTCCCTCCCCTTCCCTCCTTCATCCTAGGCTATGGTTGTGATTCACTTCCATATGAACGTGTGAGCGGTTCTAGGTAAATTAAACCTTTAAAAAAATAATTAATTAAATTGTTTTATAAAAGATATTCCTATCTCAGTATGATATTAATTCTCACTTGACCTGACAATCAAATAGGCCTTTAAGAAAATTTTAATTTAGATCAGTCCTAGAAATATTGAAATTCTATTATTTACTACAAAGAAGGTATCTGTTATTTGCTCTAAAGCAGTTGTGTGAGTACTTATACAAGTCTCTGAGAGCTGCTGCACAAGGCAGGGCAATAGTGATATAGGACTTATTTTGGTTGCAGTTTTTGGCCAGGGTGGGGTTTGAACCCACCACATCCAGTATATGGGGCTGGTGCCCTACTCCTTGAACCACAGGCACTACCTGTGATATAGGTCTTAAAACAATGGTATTATATATTTCACTTATCTATATCTAAAAATAGTTTCTTTATTTAGATCCATGTATAAATGAGAACAGAATATTCAGAAGATTATTTTAAGATTTTAAGTGCTGGTACTAACCTTCTGTAAGGAGATAGTCTGGAGTTTGTCTATTTTAATCTAGGATTATAATTTTTTTTTTTCTGAGAACTCATCGAGATTTATTTCATGCAGTAAGACTTTTCATTCACTCATTATTTGACTACACAAATGCACAAACACACACATGCATATATGTGCATACACATATTTTCATCATTTGTATTATTTAGCATTAATATAAAAATAATGGTAGTAGCAATAATTTGCCATATTTGTAAGTCCTATAGAAGAGGCGTGGTGTTAAATGATTTAAGGATGTTATTTTCACTGATTGTCACACTCTTTCAAGGTCATTATCATTAACCCCATTTTATAAATCAAGAAAGGGGATTGTAGGGTTTACTGGTATCAAAGTACTAGAGACCATGTCTGTTTAGTTTCAAATTCCACATGTTCTCTACTTCCATAGATTTTAGAAAAACTATAATAAATATATTTATAGTATTAAATTTTAACTAGTTCTTCTGACCATGTTTCCTGAGCTTAACTAGGATTGATTTCAAGCACTCATATGAATACGCAAAATAATAAATCTTTCACAAGTGCAAAATATATTTCATCACTATTTTTAACATAAATTTCAGTTGGAAATCTATCTGCATTTTTCAATGCTATTGAAAAAAATAAAGAAAATAACCAAAGAAAAAATCTCTAAGACTCAAACATCAGGACGCTAAGTCATTCTTCTCTTGAAACACAAATATGCAAATATAAAGTGCCCATTTAGTTAAATTTGGTGCTCCTGACTGTAAAATGAAAATTTCACTCCAATCGAATAACTCTCTCTCTCTCTCTCTCTCTCTCTCTCTCTCACACACACACACACACACACACACACGCTTACACACAAAATATGTGAAGTTTGGTCTCAGAATCCCAAACCAAAAATTCATATTGACTAATCTAAGTTCATTAAAGTATATTAGAATTCCTCAGCTAATATTATTATAACAAATTAGCTCTTGTCTGTATATAGATTCCATTATAAGAATGTGAGAGCGATAATTAAGACATAGACGCATGACTGTTGGAAGATACATCGTATTTTCTGATGCAAATAACATTCAAAGTTCGATGTTAAATAGAGACATTTTCCAGACACAGACCAACTTCAACTTTGTGTAAATTATCTTAGAAGACAATTTAAAGGATAATAAGGGAAAAATATGTTTGGCACAGGAAATTGCATTTAACTAAAAGCATTTTTGAAACGAGCATTGACAAATTAGCTGGGAATGCATCACTTCCATCTTACACTTTCGAGCACTTAATGTGGATGGACCTACAAATCACATTATTATCACTCTCCCTACCTTCCTCAGATGTCAGAGCAACAGCTGCCCTAGGAGCTCTGACTATGCCTTCAGCTACAGGGAACATCTGTTTGCTGACAATCTCAGATCAAATGACAAATGGGAGACAGAGAAGTCAGAGCATGGTAGGGTCAGAGGGCTCACCTACCTGTTAGTTTCAGTTGTAGACATAGCGTTTTTCTTCTTTTGATGGACAGACAGGAAAATGACTAGCATAAAAGCGGTAAATGATGATACTAATTCTTTTTCAATTAAAATTAAGTACAGTTTGAAAAAGAAAATTAATGCTCTTCTGCGATGGGGAGAGATTTGCTGACGTATCTCTTGGTTTGTGTTGACTCTGGCTATACTTCAAAAAATGATCACAGATGTTGCTTTAAATCTGACCAAAATAGATTTTATTTGTTTTGAGGTCTAAAGAAAGTGGTATTTTAACGCTAATTTTAAGAAGGCTTACTTATTTGAAGTTTATGTCTTTTAAACTAAGAAAAAGATAATTTTTACAGATTATAATCACACAGAAGGTGAACACTGATGTTCGAGTGAAGATAATAAACGTAACTATTAAGTATTTTCATATCTTAGTCATGATAAATCAATTTTAATGTTAGTTGAGAGTTTGATTCCTCTATGAAATCATCTTGAAGAACATTGTGCTATTCCTCATATTATCATTTCCTCCCAAAATATCAGCGGCAGATACTATGCAAAAGAAAAGTTTTCCATGCTGAAAAGAATGATGCCAAAAGCCATTCTACATGGAGTTTTGATTACGTTAGGTTTTATCAAGCCACCTTAAGATGCCAGCCTTCAATGAAAGAATCTTGATGATAAAGAAAAATTGTGTATATTCTGTGTAGAGATGTGTCTTATCTTTGGCAATCTCTGCATTATCTCTGTAATATTTCTTGGTTACTTTATCCCTTATTTTCATTTGCTTCTCTGTTGCTTCTTCTGTTATGATTTTTGCTTGAGTCTAATGTAATCAATACTATGTAATGATTTATTGGAACTATGAAGTGATTACATTTGAAGCCTACTGATTCCAAATTGTTCATTATGTACAGATGAACTTGTCAATTAGATTCACATGCAAATTTAGCATTAGACTTTTTTTTTCAAATCTCAGTATTTACTTTTTTTTTTTGCAGTTTTAGGCCAGGGCTGGATTTGAAACCACCACCTCCAGCATATGGGGCCGACGCCCTACTCTTTTGAGCCACAGGCTCCACCTATTTACTTATTTTTCTAATCCAAAAAGAAGGAGCTAATGTACTGGGAAATTTATTTTATTTGTAAATAAAGCGAAGAATAAGTTGCCTGTATTTCTTCATTGTCAGCTCTTCTCTTATGAACAATCCTTGTTTAGCTTGTTTTTCACTTTTTCCTTGCTTTACTCTTTTCAAAATTGTTTCCTTTGTGTTTTATTCAATACATAAAAGCTATCAGATCATGCAAACTTATCTTCTTAGCAATAAGGTACCATTAAATTTGGTATTTAGTTCAAAATCAATCTAGTGCAAAATCTTTAGTAGATTAATATCGATTCACAAAGATCCACTGTTGTTTGAGTAGCACATGCTTATTTAGTTTCAACCATGCTGCAAGTACAATACTAGGATCTGAGAATAGAAGCTTGAATAGAGACTCCATCTACCCCTGAGAGTCTAGAACTAGAATTGAAGACAATTTATATAGTTTGTTAGTGGGAAAAGACAGAGTAAACATAAAAATGTTATCAAACCAAATTAACTTTGGATGGTTTTAAGAAGGATTTATTTGTACTCAATCATCCAAAAGAAATTTTTATCTGTTTGATATACTAATTTCATTTTATATATTATGTTTAAACATTTCTTTAAAAATATTTAAAGTGCTATTGTCTTCACCTTTTTTTTAGTTGGATGTCCGAAATTTCCTTCATTGTTTTCCCGAAGAAACACAGCAACAGATTATATTAAAGTGGGTGTCTAATTTATAAAATCTGAAGCACAGAATTAAGTTATAAAGGTCACAGTTTTACTGAATAATTAAAAATATAGTAAATTTTTTAATTCTCTGTTTTGAACATGAGACTCCATTATTGCTGCCCACAGTGACCTACGATCTTGGAAGTCATATTAACCTATTTTCAATTTCTTAACTTGTAATATACTATGGCATTGTCTTTTTCACGTTAAATGCTTATGCTCTTGTGGTTAATTTTTCAATCAAATTTCAGAACTTAACATTAGCAAACGTGTTTCAACTTTATTAATTTAAATGCATTATTAAATAAATTAATGAGTATCAAGACATGAAATTTCTGATGATCACTTTATAAACTTCACAAGACATATCTGAAGAAAATGCTGAAATGCATTATTTTAAGATACAGGATCTGATAGCAGTGGATATGATCTACATTTCCTGTAAGAAGATAACACTCTGTCCAAATTAACTATGCATTTAGTGATTCCCATTTAAAACTCTAACACGAATTTCTAATGAAACTTTCAAGTGCTTCTGGAAGAGAAAGGTTGAAAACATAGTTCTAATAAAGATCATTTTTCCTCTTAGACATGGGCACTACCATATATTTATAGCTATTCAAACAATAGGGTCATTTGGCATATACCAATTTAAGATTGAAATACTTATATTTCAGAAGAAACTTATTTTTGAATGCTAAGGCTACATTTTAAAGCGATGTGATAATATTTTGTTTGAGGAGTCATAGTAGCATGATTGTTCTTTTGAAAAGAATGAAAAATAGATTCCATTAGTGCAGAATGTAAGAAGAGAAGTATGGGGGCCCAACTTTCTAAGTTTGGGGTCTAAGCTTTCTAATTATTACTGGAAAAACTGAGACTTTAATCTGTGTGAGGAAATACAGGAAAACATTAATTCATTCTCATTCATCAGGCCATAGTCAAGGGCAGCCGTGAGGCTTCCCTACCTCTCATTCCCAGGTTGCTTATGCGTGATCTCTGAGCCCTGGGCACAACGCAAGAAGAATGAAGCACATATTTGAATCAAGGTTCACGTTACACCTGAATGAAGCAGTTCTGATTGATACAGCTGTGGAAATGAGTGAGATTCTGGGCCACAAAGATTGAAATGGCACATGTGAAGGGTATGATACAATATTCAGTATCTACTCCACCCAAAAATGGTGGGGAGAAAGAAACACAGAACAACATTTCAAATAAAATAATAAGTGGCAGTCTATAATTACATGGAAGGTATAAGCTAAAAAGTATTAGTAATTACTTTTACCTGAAAAGAGGCTAATAATCCTGATGAATGGCATCCATTGTCAGACTAGAGTAAAACAAGACAATCAAAAAAGACCATTCTACTTACAAGATACTGATGCTCACAATAAGAATGAAGAATTTTTTGAATAAGGACCAAAAAGTTTAACAAGTCAATACAGAAATAAGATGGTATACCTCTACTAAAATGTCATCAATTATAATTTAAGTGAAAAAATGTTGTTAGAGATGTAGGGAATATTTCAACAGGAATACATCAAATACTTTTAACATATACATATTAATATAGATGTAACTCATGAAATGAAAGCAAGTGAGGAAAAATAGACAAATCCATCTTCATAGCAAGGCATTTTATCACATCTATATCAGTAAATGTTCACTTAACAGACTAACGATCATAAAATCACAGTTATTTGAATAACACTAGTAGACCTAAATAACATATTTCCTTGTTCTACTCAGAGATGTGCACTTTTCAACATCATCTGGATCATTTGAGAAAATTGACTGCATGGTGGTCCTTCAAGAAAATCTTATACTAGGGGTAATAATGAGGGGCAGAGATCTCCTTCTCTGTAGTATTAAATGTTATCTTTTTTGAGTAGCATTAAAATGTATTATTTTTTTTTTCTATTTTCAGGTCAAGTTGGGGCAGCCCTAATCTCATATTTACGCTGGTTTTGGTTGTTGTTGCTTATAAGAAATTTCGATCCTTTATTTAAGAAAACTAAATTATTATATGCATAAGGAGTACTATGAAAATATTGTTGTAATATTAAAATAATTTGCAGTTGAAATTTTCTCTTCAATAAAAATTTCAAAATAGAAATTGCATGAGTCAAAATGGGGTATGGCACATTTTCCTTTTTCTGGGTTGCAATGATACTGACTCATTGATTTGCCATAGGTAAATTCTTTGATATAAGAAAATAAATATATAATGATAAATATTTATGACAAAACAAAGAAATAATTTTTAGCCCTTTGTATTTTTTTCATATGGTTTAATTCTCTGTTAATGGAAAACAAATACTTCCTTATTTTTTCTTCCTGTTTTGAGGCATACACCATCATTTATAATTGAGAAGATACGTTTGCCTTTATGTTGGAGCAAGTACTTAAATAGGAAAAAAAACATTTGGAGTGAAATAACATTACTTTTTTGTAATAAATATATATTTTTAAATTCTACTCAAATTATTTTCACATATAATTAACTTACTTCTGTCAATACTTTCCTACGTTAGCTTTAATCAAATGCAAAAAGTCTTCCTGAAATCCAGTTTAAAATAACACCTGGTCTTTGCCAACTACAAAAATATCTATAGTGGCATCAACATTAAATCACTGGCCCTACTCAAAATGATGAATAAAGAAAATTGAGAATCAGGTTTCTTTTTTTTTTTTTTTTTTACTTCTTAATATGTTTATTTTTTAACTTTATTCAAATTAATATGAGGGTACAATATGTAGGTTACGTTTTTCTCACTTCCATTTGTAGAAAAGCCCCACCCAGGGGGCGTGTTATACACATGCAATATGCACATTAGG
>CAUYPK010005962.1:0-21948 GCA_963574355.1 Loris lydekkerianus | reverse complement strand
AAGAGTACAATTTTTGTGTTGTTAATCCTTTGTAATTTTTAGATCTGCTCTGCTCTGAGCTTTGTTATATCATTTCTTCTGTTAGCTTTGGATTTGTTCTTTTTCTAGTTCCTTGAGCTGTTGGCATTAGTTCATTAAATTGTGATCTTCCTATCTTTTTGATGTAAGCCTCTGAAGCTATTAAATTTCATCTTAACACCACTTTTTATGTATCCCATAGATTATGGATGCTTATTGTATGTCATTAATACATAAGATTCTATGTATTTGATTTATATCTTAATTTCATCATTTACCTAAGGATCATTCATCATCAGGTTGGTTAGTTTCCTTGACCTTCTGTAGATTTGATAGTGTCTCTTGGAATTGACCTCTAGTTTATTCCACTGTGGTCTGAGAAGATACATGGAATGAATTTGATTTTTCTGAATTTGTTGAGAATTACTTTGTGGAGAATGTTCCACATACTGATGAGAATCAGCAGTACAGCTATACAGTCTGTAGTTTGCAATAGAATTTTCTGTATATGTCTACTAGATACATTTGTTATGAAATCCCATTTAATTCCAGTGTTTCTTTCTTGATTTATTGTCCATTTCTGTCACTAGAGCGTTGAAATCCCCAGAAATTATTATGCTATTTATTTTTTTACTTAGATCCTGTAGAATGTTTTATGAATCTGAGATTTCCTATTTTGTGCATATATGGAGGATTGTTACATATTCTTTCTGAATTTCTCTCTTCATCATTATATAATGCTTGTATTTATCTTTCTGTCCATTGTTGGCTTAAAGTCTATTTTATATGATATGACAATAGGTACTCCTTCTTGGTTTTTAGTTTTCATTCATGTGAAATATGTTTTTTCCATCCCTTTACCTTAAATCTGAGCACCCTTCTGAGTTTTATGGGTTTCTTGGAGACAACATAAGAGATTTGTTTTCTCATCCACTTAGCTTCTTTTATTTATTAGTGATTTTTAAAATTTGAAAATATTAAAGAAATACAATGTTTTTGCTACATGGCTTCAGTCAGGGCTACAAATGTGCTTATCACCCAAAGTGTTCATTGTACTTATTAGGTGGTTTCTTTGTCCCTCCTTCCTTGTCCTCGCCCTACTTGATTTCAAGTGATTTTTACTTCCCTCCGTGCACTTATATGCTCATCAGTTAGTTCCAGTTTACTAGAAATTTTATGTGATCTTTGCTTTCCCACTCTTGGGATATACTTCACTTAAGATAACAGTCTCCAATTCCCTCTAAACTTCTGCAAAGGGCATTAATCTGTCCTTCTTTATGGCTGAGTAGTACTCAGTGGTATACAGATACCACATTTTGTTAATCCATTCATAAATTGGTGGGCACTTGGGCTGATCCTGGATCTTTGCAATAGTGAATTTTGTTGCTATACAAATTTGAGTGCAGGTATGTTTTTGATAACATCACTTCTTTTCCTTCAGATCAGTGGTTCTCAACCTATAGGTCGCAACCAACAGAAACTGTATTAAAAAGCCGTGGCATTAGGAAGGTTGAGAACCACTGCTTCAGATAGATAGTAGTGAGAATGCTGGATTTAATAGTAGGTGTACTTTTAGCTCTTTGAGAAATTTCCACACTGTTTTCCATAGGAGTTATGTTAATTTGAAGTCCCACCAACAGTGTAAGAATTCTTTTCTCTCTGTATCTGTGCCAGCATCTATTAATTTTGTAATTTTTAATGGTAGTCATTGCATTTCCCTGAGAATTAGTGACACTGAGCATTTTTTTATTACATTAGTTATCCATTTGCCTATCTTTTGTTTGTGTCTGTATCTCTTGCCCATATTTAAATGTTTTTGTTTCTTTGTTTTGTTTTTTCTTGATGATTTGTTTGAGGTTTTTATAGATTCTGGATATTAGTCCTTTAGTGGATATATAGATTGCAAATATTTTCTCTCATTCTGTAGGCTATTTTCTCTGTTGATTACTTCCTTAGCTATACAGAGCTTTTTAATTAAATCAAGTCCCATTTATTTTTTGGGGTTATTGTTGTAATTGCCATTGGGGTCTTACTCATAATTCTTTGCCTAAACAGATTATCTAGAAAAGTTTTCTCTACATTTTCTTCTAAAATGCTTATGGTTTCATGCCTTACATTTATGTCTTTTTTATCCATCTTAAATAAATTTTTGTGAAAGGAGAGGTACCCGTCCTGTTTAATTCTTCTATATATGACTGTTCAGTTTTCCCAGCACCATTTATTCTATTCAATAGAATATTCGGCTTCTTTTCTCCAGTATACATTGTTGCCTGCTTTGTCAATGATCAGTTGGTAGTCGTTGATGGTTTTAAATCTGGGTTCTCTATTCTCTTCCATCGGTCTATGTCTCTATTTTTGCATTCATACTATGATGCTTTAGTTACTATAGCCTTATAGTATAGTTTGAAGTCTGGTAATAAGATTCCTCCTGCTTTTTTTTTTTCTTTTTGCTAAGGATTGCTTTAGCTATTAGGTGGTCTTTCCTATTTCTACACAAAGTATACAATTATTTTTTCTAGATCTGTGAAATATGATATTGGTATTTTGATTGATAGGGAGGGCATTGAATCTTTACACTATTTTGGATGGTATAGACAGTTTACCAATGTTGATTCTACCAATCCATAAGCATGATATGTTTTTCCATTTGGGGGGGTTGTCATGTGTGAGTTCTTTTTTCAGTGTTTCATAGTTCTTGTAGAGAACTTTCATCCCTTGGTTAAGCATATTCCTAGGTATTTGATTTTATTTGTAGCTATTGGGAACAGTATTGAGTCACTGATTTAAGTCTTAGCTTGAATACAATAGATTTCTGTACATAATTTTATAATCTGAGATTTGCTCGATTTATTTATCAATTCCAGGAGTGTTTTAGAAAGGCCTTTGGGGGTTGCCAGATAAAAGATCACATCATCAGTGAAAAGTGATTGTTTAAGCTACTCTTTCCTGATCTGGAGACCCTTTATTTCTTTCTCTTGCCCAATTGATCTATCTAGGACTTTCAGCACTATGTTGAATAGAAGGGGTGAGAGTGGGCACTCTGTCTTGTTCCAGTTCTTGGGGGAGTACTTTCAACGTTTCCCCATTCAGTTTGATGTTGGATGCGAGTTTGTCATACATAGATTTTATATTTTTGAGATATCTTCCTTATATGCCTAGTTTTTTGGAGGGTTATCATGAAAGCATCAACATGCTTTTGTCACATGTTTCTCTGCATTTATTGAGATAGTCAAATGGTATCTGGTTTTGCTTCTATCCATGTTGTGAATCATATTTATTAATTTATGTATATTGAACCATCCTCAAATCCCTGCAATGAAGCCCACTTAGCAATGGCAGATTTCTTTTTCTTTTGATGTTGATTTCAGTTTGCTAGTGTTCAATCGAAGATTTTTGTATTATTATTCATTTGGAATATTGGTATGTAGTTTTTCTTATTGTGTCCTTTCCTGGAATCAATGTGATACTGCCTCCATAGAATAAATTAGAGAGGATTTTCTCCTTCTCATTATAGAACAGTCTGAGTGGAATGGTTGCCAATTTTTCTTTTGTAGGTCTGGTAGGATTCAGCTGTGAATCCACCAGGTCTTGAGCTTTTTTTGTTGGAAGACTTCCTATTACTACTCCATCTCACTATTCATTATTGTTCTATCCAAGATTTCTATGTCTTACTGATTGAGTTTTGGAATGTGTATTTCCAGGAATTTGTACATTTCCTCTACATTTTCTGGATTATGTGCATAGAGATTTTCATAGTGTTCATGGATGTTTTGTATTTCCATTTTGTATTTGTATAATTGATGTTATCAATTATAATATCTCCTTTTTCATATCTAATTAAACTTAGTTGTATTCTTTATCTTCTATTCCTGGTTAATATATCAAAAGATCTTTCAATTTTATCTTTTCAAAGAACTAATTTTTGTTTCATTGAACTTCTGTATGTTTTTCTGCTTATTTTCCATTTCATTTTGGTCTGCTCTTTGTTATTTGTTTTCTTCTGCCATCTTTGGATTTGGTTTGTTCTTTTTTTGAGATGTAATATCAGGTTGCTAATTTGTTGTTTTTCTGACATTTTGATGTGGGTATTTAAGGCTACAAATTTTTCCCTTAGGAATGCTTTTGCTGGATTCCATAGATTTTGATTTCTCATTTCCCCTTAGTTTTTCATTTCTAGGAATATTTTGATTTCCATCTTAATTTTATTATTGACCCAATAATCATTCAATAGCAGGTTGTCTAAGGTCCATGACTTTGTGTAGAAGTGTGCAATGCTCTTGTAGTTTATTTCTAGTTTTATTCCTCTATGCTCTGAGATGATACAGGTATGATTTTGATTTTTTTTTAATTTGTTGATATATTTTGTGGCCTAAGATATGATCAATCTTGTAGCATGTCCCATGTGCTGATGAGATCAATACATATTCAGTAGTTTGGGGATAGAATAATCTGTAAATGTCTGTTAGGTTCATGTGTTTTAAGTTCCCATTTAAGTTCAGCATTTATTTTTAGTTTTGATGATTTTTCCAGCTCTGACAGTGGGATGTTGAAGTCCCTGGTAATTACTATACTCTTATTTCTTTTTATTCAATTTGAAAGTAGTCACTGTTTATTAAATGACCAGATTACAAAAATAATCATGATAGATACCTTAGTTCATTCTTCTAATTAGCCTGTTGATCTGGTATCCCCTGTTGCCAGCATCCTCACCTTCTACGAAGTGAGTTTTTTTTTTTTTTTTTTCATTCCACCTCATGGAGGTGATAAACTGAAGGTCCACAATAATTTATTTGCTTCTTTAAAGTGTTTTCCAACAGTATAAATCTCATGAATTGGATCCTCCATGCAGGATCCAATTTACTGAAAGATTGAGCAATCAAACTGTTATCTGTCACTCAATTTGCTTCTCATTTTGTCAAAATCATGTTTGTGGATAAGTTCATTTACTGACTCAAGGCTCTGGTACCCCCATGCACGATATGGTTCTACAATCCTCAGTATGTTAATCAAAGCCTTGTGGAGCTTAACAAAGGCTCTACTGAAGATCTGGCAAAGGCAAAAAAAGCTACAATATCTTTCATACCTTTGGGCTCACATCACTGATACCTCTAATACTGATGAAAAACATCAATCTGGGTACTGCAGGTACAGAGAAGTTGCCAGCTTTTCTTGCCATCCTAGCCATTTGAATCTCAGTTCTGTACATTTGCCTATATTCCTTGCAATAATGCTTAGCTTTTTCATAAATAAATTTCCTCCTTATCTTTCAAATCATCTTTTGGGCAAACTTCTATCTCAGGTTCTTAATCCTCAGCTCTGAAAAATTCCTTTGCTTTTTGTTTAGGGTTTCTGGCACAGCAAGAAAATTCTTTTTCTTCTCTTCAACAACCTCTATGGTTCCAGCTAGAAAAGAGCACTACTATTTATTTCTTTGCTTAGTTCTAATACAATCTGTTTTATGTACCTGGGAGCACCTGTGCTGGGTGTATATATATATATGTAGACTTGTGATGTCTTCCTGTTGAATTGCTCCCTTATCCACAGTATAAAGATCATATTTCTTTACCGCTGTTGATTTAAGGTCAGTTTTGTCTGACATGAGAATTGCTACACCTGCTCTCTTTTGACTTCCATTTGCATGACATATTTTTTTCCATGCTCTCACATTTGAGCCTGTGTGCATACTTGTGGTTTCCACATGACTACTGGAGACAACAGTTATTTGGGTTGTGTTTGTGTCTGTTCAACCATTAAGACAATCTATATCTTTTGAGTGATACATATAAACTGCTAACATTGATAGAATAGATATGTGGGATGCTGTTCTGTTTGCCATGTTGAGTAGTACCTTATTGCTTTGTTTTCTCTCTTGTGCTATTATTTTATACGTGTTGTGAGTTTTAACATTTTGGGGGGATTTTACACTGGTAGGTATCTATTATGTTAATTCATTCATAATGTAGTTCTGAATATTTCCTGCATAGCAGGTATACTTATAACACATTCCCTCAGTGTTTGACCTAATTTCTCCATTAATTGTGAAACTTTGTTTATAGGATACAAAATTCTAGGCTGGCAATTGTTCTGTTTAAGAAGATTGAAAATGGGGGCCTACTCCCTTCTGACTTGTGAGGTTTCTGCTGAGAAGTCTGCTCTTAGCCTGATGGATTATCCTTTGTATGTCAGTTGTTGTTTGTATCTTGCTGCTGTGTAAAATTTTCTCCTTCATTTTGACATTGGCCAGATTCATTATTATGATCCTTGATCATGTACAATTTGCTATGAATCTTCCCAGAGTTTGATGACTATTTTACCTGGAAGTATGAATCTCTGATGATACCAGGGAAGCTTCCCTCAATAATTCCCTTGAATAGATTTTCCATGCTTTTAGCTCTTTCTCCTTCTCCCTCGGGGACACCCATAACATGTATGTTAGTTCACTTTGCATAGTCCCATATATTTCTAAGTGATTGTGCCACCTTTTTTTCTTCTCTTTTATGCTTTTTAAAATGATTCCATTAGCTTAAGAGCCTTGTCTCCTTGGTTTAGCCCATTGAGGAAGCTTTCTGCTTTGTTTTGAAATTTCCCTTAATTACTCTTCTTCTTTTTTGAGACATAGTCTTACTTTGTCACCCTCAGTAGAGTGCTATGGCATCATAGCTCACAGCAATCTCAAACTCTTAGGCTCAAGCCATTCTCTTGCCTCAGTCTCCCAAGTAGCTGGGACTACAGGCACCTGCCACAATGCCTGGCTATACTCTTTCATTAAGTTCTATTATAGCCTTTCTTATGTTGTCTAGCTCTTTAGTGACTTTTTCATTAACTTCCTGAAATAGTTTTTTCTGTTTTTATTGATTTCTACCTTTCTCTTGAATTCCATTCATTTTATTTGCTAGTTATTCAGGATTCCATTTCTATTGCATCAGCAATTTCTTTGTTGCTGGAGTTCACTACTTTAGCTCCACTGTCATCCCTTGGGAGTGCCAATTGTTCTGTTTCTTCATGTCACCAAGAGTTCTTTTGCTGGCTTTTCTCATCTGAAACCTCTTCTCTTGACCCAGGGCTAAAAGGTTTGCAGGGCATCTATTCTTTGCTGGGAACTCTTCTGCTTAATTATAAGAAGGGGAGTTCCCTATATAGTGCTTATTTTTGCTACTCTGGATTGTTGATGCAGCAGGGAAGGGGTGTGTACACCTGATGCCTATAATGCAACACTTTGTTTTTCCTGTTCACCTATAATTGCAACTGTTCAAGCTTGTGCTGGATGTTGGATCACTCACATCACCTGACAACAGGGCACACATGAGCAGCAGGACTCCTCACTCCCCCTTAAGCCTGCAGAGGAAAGGGAAAAGCAGCAGCCTCAGACCAGACCCCTGAGCAGAAATACCGTATATACTCGAGTATAAGCCAAGTTTTTTCAGCACAAATTTTGTGCCGGAAAAAAACTCGGCTTATACTCGAGTATATACAGTACTCTTCCATGGTTGGGAGGTCACAATGATGTCAGCTTTAGCACCCAAGATTTGCAAACCAGACATACTAATTCATTTGCAAAGCCTCTAGTCAGGTCTCTGGATTGGTCCAGAGGCCTACTCTAGAGAGAGGCCCTCCCACTGCTGCAGCTGAAATATCCTCAGGTGAAGAGAAGAGCTCAGGATGCTCTCCTCTGTCCCTTTCTCACTTGCAAGTGCCTGCCCTAATTCCTCTTGTTCTGTTGAGAAGTCCAGACCACTTCTCTCTTCTTCACTTTATTCCTATCTCTTCTCTGTGGTTTCCTAGTAATGTTGTTTATATGATCAATAAAAATATGGGTATCTATTCACAACTTTCAATACTCTCCAAAAGAGCAGCAGGGAGCTTCTAGTCCTCTATCTTTGAGATACTTTTTTTTTTTTTTTTAGTGATGGGACCCTGCTGTGTTGCCCAGGTTAGAGTACAATGCAAAGTCAGAGCTCACCGCAGCCCCCAAATCCTGGGTCCAAGTGATCCTCCCATCTCAGCCTCTCAAATACCTGGACTGTAGGCATAAGCTACTGCACCTGATGACACTAGTCTTATACCCACTAATACATGAGTAAATTAGTATTATATCCACTCTGTGTAATTAGGGAACAACATAAGTTGTGCATCCAAAGTTTAAACTTAGGAAGTCTGAATCCAGGGTTCATATTCTTAATATGAGGGGTCTTTTACAAGAAACAAAAGCATATTGGAAATATTACAAAAAATAACAAATACAAAAATTATTTCATGTCTGGGAACATAATAATTTACTGTATTTTAAAATTTAAAACTAAAATACAAAACAGTAACAAGAAAGTGGGTGGGAAGAGGAAGTTCAATGAGTATAAAATAAGATCATTGTGAGCAACAGAAGCACTTACTTAAAATATTTTTTAAATTACTTAAACCTTGCGGTGCATCTTACAAGGGTATATGTGAAACTTAGTAAATGTAGAATGTAAATGTGTTAATACAATAACTAAGAAAATGCCAGGAAGGCTATATTAACCAGTGTGATGAAAATGTGTCAAACGGTCTATAAAATCAGTCTATGGTGCCCCATGATCACATTAATGTACACAGCTATGATTTAATAAAAAAAAAAGAAAAGAAAAAAATTATTTAAATCTTACTATCTGTTTCAGACAAATTTATATACAAATATGTATTAAAGGTAGACACTAAAATAATTTATACCTACTTTACAGTACATCACCTGAGATGAAAAAAAAAAAAAAAAAAAAAAGGGGGAGAAGTGTACATAACATAAAAAACAGTGCTAATCCAAAAGAAGACAGACAAGATTGATAATACAGAAAACACAAAAGATAAATATTTCTTGGCTTTTTTAAAAAACAGTAATCAGGTGATATAATTGGATTAATATCCTTTATTAAGAGACATATTTAAAAAATCAAAGTAGACAATCTACAAATATATGCCACCTATAAAACAAACATAAAATAAAATTATATTAAAAAAATTAGATATAAAGAAAAAAGGAAACACAGAATCACCATATGATCCAGTACTTCTACATATATCCCAAAGAATTGAAAGCAGGAATTGTATCACTCTTCACAACAGCATTGCTCACAATAGCCAAAAGATGGAAATAACTCAAATGTTCATTAACAGATAAAGAGATAAACAAAACATGGCATACATAGTATACAGAGGGTGCCAAAAAATGTATACACATTTTAAGAAAGGAAAATCTATATTCAATTTTTAATACTAAAATTTGACTTCTGCAATTACAACAGGTGTGCAAAGTGACTTGTATTCATCTTTTGTTTTTGACACATATTATATATTATAATTTTAATAGTTTTTTACTTTCTTAAAATGTATATACATTTTTGGCAGCTTGTGTATATACACAATGGAATATTACTCAGCCTTAGAAAAGGAATGAAATTCTTATAAACACTACAACATGGATGAATTTTGAAGACAATATGCTGAGTAAAATAAGCCAGACAGAAAACAACAAATTCTGTGTAATTCCACTTATATGAGCTACAAATTCCTAGAGACAGAAAGTAAATTAGAGGTTGCCAGGAGCTGAAGGGAAGGGGTAGTTGGGAGTTACTTTTTTATGGTACAGAATTTCAATCAGAGGTAATAAAAAGGTTTTGAAGATGAATAGTGGTTATGATTACACAACAATGAGAAAGTGCTTAATGTCACTGAAGTATACACTTAAACATGGTTTAAAATGGTAAACTGTACATTGTAAAAATTTTATCACAATAAAAAATTAAAGGAGTAGAAAAAGGCCATGCCAATTCTAAACAAAAGAAAAGTGGTATGAAAAAAATATTCTATCAGACAAACAGTTTAGGGAAAAGCATTAATAAGAAAAAATTGAGACTACATAATAATAGAAAGGATAATCCATCAAAAAGCTACAGCAATTATAACTTGTGTAACATGGTCTCAAACACTGCCTCAAGATACATAAAGCAAAACCTTACAGAAAATTTGATAACATTTCACAAACAAGTCAACTATCTCACTTATTTATAGGTCAAGTGGGTAAAGAAGTAGCAAGTATATAAAATATTTGATCCTCACAATTAAAATATATTTGACCTCAGAGGTACATGTAGATCCCTGTACATAATAGTTATTTTCTTTTTAATCACATAATTTATAAAAATTAAGCATATCCTAGGTTAAAAAAAGATGAAAATAACTTTCAAAGAATCAGTGTTATGCAGACCATTTTCAGTGTTATGCAGACCAATGCAAATAAATCAACATTAAATAAAATCTTAACAAACCCAGTTCAGTAGCACAATAAAATAATTCACAATGACCAAGTGGGCTTCAAGCCAGAGATGCAAGGATGGTTCAAAATATGCAAATCTATAAATGTAATTCAGTCCATAAATAGATGGAAAGGCAAAGACCATATGATCCTTCCAATTCATGCAGAAAAAGCACTCAACAAAATTCAGCATCCTTTTAGAAGGACACTCAAGAAAATAAGTATAGACAGGACATACCTCAAAATTATAAAGGCCATATACAACAACATCCTATTGAATAAGGAAAATTTGAAAGCATTCCCACTTAGAACTGGAACCAGACAAGGTTACCCACTTTCACCACTTTTATTCAACATAGTGCTGGAAGTTCTCATCAGCACAATCAGGAAGAAATGAAATCAAGGGAGTCCAAATGGAGAAAGAATAGATCAAAGTATCACTTTTTGCTAAAAATATGATCTTTTATCTACAAAGTCCCAAAGAGTCAACCAAGAGATTGTTGGAACTGATAAATAAATTCAGCAAAGTCTCAGGTTACAAATTCAATGTGCACAAATCTGTACCCTTTGTATGCTCCAACAACAGTCAAGCTGAGAATAAAATCAAAGATGCAACACCTTTCACAATAGCAACAAAGAAAATAAAATACCTAGGAACATACCATTTAGCTAAGGAGGTAAAATATCTCTACATGCAGAACTATAAAATACTGAGGAAGAAATCATAGAGGCATAGAGGATATAAACAAATGGAAAAACAACATGCTCCTGGAGCAGCAGAATCAACAATGTTAAAAAGAGCTATATACTATCCAAAGTGATTTATAGATTCTACACAATACCCATTAAAACTCCAATCTTGTTTTTCACAGATCTGGGAAAAGCAGTTCTATGCTCTGTATAGAACAAGAAAAGATCCCAAATAGAAAAAGCAATCTTATGTAATAAGAACAAATCAGGAGGAATCACTTTACCAGGCTTCAAACTATACTACAAGGCTACAGTAACCAAAACAGTGTGGTAGTGGCACAAAAACAGCAACATAGTCCTATGGATCAGAGCTGAGAACTGAGAGATGAAACCATCCTTGTTCTCCCTTCTGATTTTTGATAAAAGCAGACAGAAACACACAACAGGGAAGAGAATACCTATTTAATAAATCATGCTGAGAAAACTGTAGAGCCACATGTAAATGACTGAACCAGGATCTGCACCATTCACAAAAATTAATTCACAAAGTATAAAAGTCTTAAACCTAAGGCATGAAGCTATACGAATTATGGAAGAAAGTATTGGCAAAATTCTTATAAATATCAGCCTACAGAAGGAATTTATGAGGAAGACCCTAATGGCAATCACAGCAGCAACAACAATAACAACAACAAAAACAATGGGACCTAATCAAATTACAAAGTTTCTGCACAGCCAGCAATACAATCAATAGGGTAAACAGACAACCTACAGAACTGGAAGAAATGTTTGCATGCTATACATCAAAAAAAAGACTGAAAATTAGAATCTACAAAGAACTCAAGCAAATCAGTAAGAAAAAATAAACAACCCTTGCCAGTAAAAAGTTGGCAAAAGGATCAAATGGTAGGGGTTTAACGAGTTCTTTGAGGGTTCTCCATTCTTCCTTCCAAAAGAGTTATATTAGTTTGCAGTCCCACTAGCAATGTAAAAGTGTCCCATTCTCTCCACATCCATGCCAGCATCTGCAGTTTTGAGATTTTGTGATGTGCGCCATTTGATCCTGCAATTCCATTACTGGGCATCTACCCAGAAGGAAAAAAAAACCTTTACTTTTCCAAAGGCCGAGGCAGAAGGATAGCTTGAGCTCAGAAGTTTAAGAACAAGCCTGAGAAAGAGCAGGACCCTTTCTCTACTGAAAATAGGAAAATATTAGCCCAGCTAATTTTTCTGAACCCAGGAGTCTGAGAATGCTGTGAGCTAGGTTGATGACATGACACTCTAGCTTGGGCAATAGAGTGGGACTCTTCTCTCAAAAAAAAAAAAAAAACTGTTTGTGCATTTTTTTTTTAATGACAGAATCTCACTCTGTCACCCTCAGTAGAGTTCTGTGGTGTCATAGCTAACAGCAACCTCCTGCACTTGAGCAATTCTCTTGCCTCAGCCTCCCAAGTAGCTGGGAGTACAGGTGCCCCCCACAATGCCTGGCTATTTTTGTAAGATGCAGGGTCTCACTCTAGCTCAGGCTAGTCTCAAAACTTGACAATCCACCTGCCTTGGCTTCCCAGAGTGCTAGAATTGCTGGAGTGAGCCACCATGTACCGCTGTGTGTACCTTAATTTAAATTACTCCATTGCTAATAATTTTGACATAAAAACATGAAGTGAGCATATGCTGTTGGAAAACAGTGCTGACCAACTTGCTTAATGCAAATTGCCACCAACCTTCATTTTGTAAAAAACACAATTGTCTGTGAAGTGCAATAAAGTGAAGCAGAATAAAAAAAAAAATCCTTTTACCATAAGGACCCTTGAACTAGACTGTTTATTGCAGCTCAGTTTACAATCGCCAAAATGTGGAAACAGCCTAAATGCCCACCAACCCAGGAATGGATTAACAAGCTGTGGTGTATGTATATCATGGAATACTATTCAGCCATTAAAAAGGAGACTTTATAGGCTTTGTATTAACCTGGATGGAAGTGGAACACATTATTCTTAGTAAATCATCACAAGAATGGAGAAGCAAGAATTCTATATACTTAATTCTCATCTAAGGACAATTAATGACCTAGTGCACGGTGGGAGGAACGAGGAGAGCAGAGAGAGTGCAGGCAGGAGAAGGGTGGGGGAAAGGCAAATCAGAGAGAGAAGGGGCCGGAGGGGGGGGGGAGAAGGAACGAGCAGAGAGCGGGAAGGAGAAAGGCGTGGGGGGGTTATCAGGGTGTGACACACCTTTTGAAGGCAGTACACAATTATAGAAGGGACTTTACCTAACAAATCCAATCAGTGTAACCTGCTTTCTTGTACCCTCAATGAATCTCCAACAACAACAAAAAATTTTTTAAAAGTTGGCAAAAGGCACAAATGGCACCTTTTCAAATGAAGACAGTCATTTTTCATTTTTTCATGAACACATGAAAAAATTCTCAGTCTCTCCAATCATCAGGTAAATGAAAATCAAAACCACAATGAGATATCAGCTAAGTCCAGTGAGAATGTTTCATATCAAAAGGTCTCAAAGCAACAGATGCTGGCATGGATGCAGAGAGAAAGGAAAACTGATTCACTACTGGTGGGACTGCAAACTAGTACAACCACTATAGAAGGTAATATAGTGGTATCTCAGAGAACTAAAAGCAGACCTTTTGATCTAGCAATCCCACTACCAAGCACTTACTCAAAGTAAAAATAGATATTTTATCACAAAGACACTTGCACTCAAATGTTTATAGCAGCACAATTCACAATTGCAAAGATGTGGAAGCAACCCAAGTGCCCATCAATTCATGAGTCAATTAATAAAACGTGGTATATGTAAACCATGGAGTACTACTCAGCCATAAAAATGGCAACCTAGGATCTTTTGTAACAACCTGGATAGAAGTGCAATATAAAACATGCAATGAATAGAAAATCCTTATAATACACAAAATCTTTTGAAAATAAAGAAAAGCTACTGAATTCATTCCTTAAAACTAAAATAGCAACCATTCTCAAATGGGACAAGAAAACAAAAACACACAAAAAAAATTATAGGCAGTAACACATAAATGCAAAAATTCTAAAAGTTAGTAAATCAAACTCAACAATATATGTAAATATGTGTATGTGATATTATATTTTACATATGTGTGTACATATATACAAGATTGGACAATTAAGTTAATGAGCTCATCCTGGAAAACTACATACCTTATTGCTGAATATTCATCACTATGGTCACCTTCAAAGTAATCCCCTGGGGAAGCTATGCACCGACACCAGAGCCTAGTCTACCTTTCAAAGCAATTTAGGAACTCTTTCTGGAATGGCTAACAGAGCTGTCATTGTATGGTCTGACAATTATGTTCACATCCTAGAAAAAGTGCTTTGAAGGATGAACTAGGCACTGGCATCCTTACATAGCTTCCCAGGGGGAGTACTCTTTTTTTTTTTTTTTTTTGAGACAGAGTCTCATTCTGTCCCCCTGGGTAGAGTGCCATTGTGTCATCATAGCTCACAGCAACCTCAGACTCTTTGGGTTCAAGTAATCCTCTTGCCTCAGCCTCCTGAGTAGCTGGGACTACAGGCATCCTCCATGATGCCCGGCTAATTTTTTTATCTCTTGCTAGAGACCAGGTCTTAATCAGGCTAGTCTTGAACTCCTGACTACCCACTTCAGCCTCCCAGAGTGATAGAATTACAGGCATGAGCCACCATGGCTGGCCCCACCTTCACTTTGAAGTAATGAGGTATATGCAGCACTCCTTTTTTTTTTTTTTTTTTTTTTTTTTTTGAGACAGAGTCTTACTCTGTCACCCTTAGTAGATAGACTGCTGTGGCATCCCAGTTCACAGCAACCTCAAACTCTTGGGCTCAAGCGATCCTGTTGCCTCAGCCTCCCAAGTAGCTGGGACTATAGGTACCCACAACACCTGGCTATTTTTAGAGGCCAGATCTCTTCTTGCTCAGGATGGTCTCTAACTCCTGAAGTCAAGCAATTCACCCTCTGGGGCCTCCCAGAGTGCTAGGATTATAGGCATGAGCCACTTAGCCAGCCCCCCAATTATAAATTGAACTTCATTTACTATAACTTTTTTCCTTTATAACATTTTTTTTTAACTTTGACTCTTGTAATAACACTTGGCTTAAAACGCACTTCACACAGCTATACACAAATACAATACTTTCTTTCTTTGCATCTGCATTTTATGAACATTTTTCTGTTTTAATCTTTTTTTCACTTCTTAAATGTTTTTGTTAAAAACTGGGCCACAAACACATGCATTAACCTAGGCCTATACAGAATCAGGATCATCAATGTCACTGCTTTCCATTTCCCCCTTTTGTCCCACTGGAAGGCTTTCAAAGAGAATAACACATAAACTGTCCTCTTCTATGACAGATAAAAATGCCTTCTTCTGGAATATCTCCTGAAGGACTTTACTGAGGCTGTTTTACAGTTAACATTTTTTTTTTTTTTTTTTACAGACAGAGTTTCACTTTGTTGCCCTTGGTAGAGTGCAGTGGCATCACAGCTCACAGCAACCTCCAGCTCTGGGACTAAGGCGATTCTCTTGCCTCAGCTTCCCAAGTAGCTGGGACTACAGGCACCTGCCACAATGCCCAGCTACAGTTAACATTTTTTTTCAATAAGTAAAAGAAGGCTTTCTAAAATAAAATACACTCTAAAATAAAAATTATAGTAAATACATAAACCTGCAACATATTTCTTATAAAGTATTATGTATTGTACATAATTGCATGAGCTATGTTTGTTTTATAGAAATAATAGAACGGTGAGGTGATTTTTTTTTTTTTTTTTTTTACACCAGCATCATCACAAACAGGGGAGTAATGAGTTGAGCTGCAACATCATGACTGCTAGGACTAGATCACTAGGTGACATGAATTTTTCAGCTCCTGTATATAATTACAGCCTTATGGAGCTGGCAACGTTATTCGTCGTGTGTGTGTACTTGCATACATATTTCCTAACGTAGTTTATACCAAACTGCAAGTACAATACCTATTAGCATAATTCACTATATCTGTGTTGTGTGTATATATGTATATACTAAATTTGCTGTGCATATCTGTGTTGTGTGTATATACGTATATATTAAACGATCTGTGTATATCTGTGTTGTGTGTATATATGCATATATTAAACAATAAATGGAGGCTAGGTTTTTGAAAGGACTCACTCATTATTCATTTATAATTGAAAACAACAACCACCACCCTTCAGTCTGAATATAGGCCCAGGAGAGAACTCTCGGCCTCACTGACAGAGCAAGAAACCCCTACTGAGAGGAAAGCTCTCAGGGCGAGGCTCTCAGTCCGAGTGTCTGCCAGCTGAGCACTCAGCGCCCAGACTCGCCTAGGGAGTGCCAGGGCCAGCCGCATCCTTTCAGTCCCCGACCCACACCGACATACCGACATACCTAGTCCGCACATACCGCTAGTACAGCTGGTCCAGTTAGACGCTGGCCACCCTTACCCACAGCACTGTACCCTGACGGCTGCCTTGACACACGCCGCCAGCTTCAAGCCAGGGAGACTCAGAGGGACTCACGGGCTCCGCCCCACCCACCGGACTCCCTCGGCTCTGGCTGCTCGGCTGTTTGCTGTAACCGCCTAACGACCAAACCGCCAAACTCGCTGCGGCTCTTCGCCCGGGCGGGGGGCGGGCACCAAGGTGGCGCAGTGCATGCTGGGGGCGGGAAAAATGAGGCTGGGAAGTGAGTAGGGGCTGAGTCTCCTTGGAGATTCCACCCCAGTGATGCCTCAGCCCTGGTTGCCTCCGTGACACTGAACTGACAGCGCAGAGGCTGGGAGATGCACGATGTGGTCCATAAGTGTGCAATAAAGGCAGATCAAGTATAACTCTATAAGTAGAGTTAAAGACTCTAGTCTGAACTATATACCATCTACATGGCTACCTGGGTATGGCCTAAAGCAGGAGGAACTTCACAGAATGAGAAGCTCTGGCAACTTTGAAAGATGTAACTTAAGACTGTCACCACTTGTGGTCATGAACTATCATTTAAAAGCCTCAGTTATTAGTAAAAGGATTATATATACAATGAAGTAGGTATACAAGTTCTAAGATAAAAATAATTATATATATGAAAATATCCTATTTCTTTTAAAATGTCTTATAAAAATTTAATCAATGAATGTCCTATATTTCACTCAACAACTACAGTATTGAGGATTTACTATGTGCTAGGCACTGGATTTGGCAAACAATACACAGGCCACTGTCTTCATATTTGTCTCAGGGGACCACAGAAGAGAAACAATGTGGTGATTTGTTAGGGTCTACTATATTTAAGACTGTTATTAATTTTTAAAGAATCAAGTTCACATTTTTAATATGAATAAGCTTGAGTATACAACCATTCCACATATCACAATAAATTTTTAGGATAAGTTTGAGTCTTTGGGATTGGGGGGAAGATGACAGTCTGGAGCCAACTTTCAACAGAAACTCCTGTCCAGGTGGAGAGATAAAGGACAGAAAGATCCCAATAAAGCCAAAGGTCAGGAGCTGAGCTATGAGAGAAGATAGATAATTGCATGTCATCTCTGCTGAGGCAGGCTGTGAATCTAAGAAAGCAAATTTCAGGTACAGAACTCATCCCAAAGAGGATGAGTGTCTATCCTCTTCCCCCAAGAGAGTTTTTTGTTAGCTGTGGGATTTCTATAAGCCAGCAGTGAAGAGAGGACATCTTGTCTCTCCCCAGGGAAGAGTTATTGGAGGCTGGGACTCCTTATCCAGAGAGACGCTGCTGTGAGCCCGGGCATTCTCTTGCCAGGCTTGAAAGTTGAACAAATATTTTCCCTGCCATTTTGAACTCCCAGCCCACTCTTCCCCCATGACTGGCAGACTAGAATCCCAACCCCCTCAAAGACTGAAATGTCCATGGACCTTTTCTAGGACCAGGTGTTGCAAGGGCCAGGACTGGGCATTGCAAGGGCAGTGGCAGCAAAGCTGTGCCATAGCAGTGAATCCAGTAGCAGTGCAAAAAGGCATGGGAGAAGGAGGGTGTCTGACCTGGCTCTGCGAAAGTGCAAATCAGCGACAGGTGTGTGAGGCTTGGATACTGGATACACACTGGATACAACCCAAGGACTAAAATGTTATGTAACTTCTTTAAAATTCATTGTGATATAAAAATTTAGTAAAAATGTATTTTTCCTAAATATATCGTGAACTATACATTAAAGTTACACTCAACTATCAGATTTCATCTCACTGTATGTTTACTATTAACAAAAAAGTTGTTTCTTACTGCTTTGTCAAATTGGTTTTTTGTCTTTATATATAAGTCTGGACAATTACATTAAAGAACTCCATCCTATGGAAAGTGCTATATACCTCATTGCTGAATATCACTATGGTGACTTTCAAAGTACTCCCATTGTGAAGCTCTACATCAACACTAGTCAGTGCTAGTTTACCCTTCAAAGCAATTTTGGAACTCTTTTTCTGGAAAGGTTATCAAAGTTTTCATTACATGAGGTCCGACAATTATGTTTACAAACTTGTCCCAGAAAAAGTGCTTTGTAGGGCGGACTAAACATTGGTGTTAGTGCGTATCTTCCCAAGGGGAGTAATTTGAAGATGACCACAGTGATATTCAGCAGTGAGGTATGTAGCACTTTTTCTAGGATGAATTCAAGAACCAGGATTAGTGTCTCATGCCTACAATCCTAGCACATTGGGAGGCCAAGGCAAGTGGATTGCTTGAGCTCATGAGTTTGTGACCAGACTGAGCAAGAGCAAGAATTCATCTCTAAAAAACAACTGGGTGCCTGTAGTCCTAGCTACTGGGGAGGCTGAGGCAAGAGAATCACTTGAGACCAAGAGTTTAACATTGCTGTGAGTTCTGATGCCAGGGCACTCTACTCTATGAAGGGTGAAAAGCAAGACTCTGTGTCCAAAAAAAAAAAAAAAAAAAAAAAAAGGAAGAAAGAATTTAGTTGTCTCTCTTTTGTTAAATGCATGTACATATTTTCACTATGATATGTATGACATTAATGGAATTATTTCTGAAGTTGTCACTATGATTCAAAAAATCCCAATGATCGATAATCAGTGTACACTCTCACACACACACTTACCAAAGAAATATCATGTTTTTAATCAAAGCATTTCTTTGATAAATTATTTATTAATTACATATTGCTTTGCATATTACAATTTAAGTAATGAGAAATGGTATGTAGGTTTATTTTTACTTGTATAATTTATAAAAATGAATAAATTGTATCCATATTCTTTAATTTAACTTTATTGCTTTTAGTAATTCTTTTTTTTTTTTTTTTTTTTTTTGAGACAGAGTCTCACTCTGTTGCCCTTAGTAGAGAGCTATGGATTCACAGCTCACAGCAACCTCCAACTCTTGGGCTTAAGCGATTCTCTTGCCTCAGCCTCCCCAGTAACTGGGACTACAAGTGCCAACCACAGTGCCCAGCTATTTTTTGTTGCAGTTGCCACTGCTGTTTTAGCTGGCTGGGGCTGGATTTGAACCTGCCACCCTCAGTATATGGGGCTGGTGCCCTACCTACTAAGCCACAGGCTTAATAATTCATTTTAAAAAATACATTCATGATTTTATCCTAGTACTTTCTGTACAAATTTTTTAAATGTTTATTAATAAATTTGTTTAAATAAAAAAATGATGCAGATTTTATGATGAAAAGTCAGGATAATTTGGCTAATTGGTTTGGCAATAGTAATTATATAGCAGACATTTCCCACAAATTAAATGAGCTAAATCCACACATTGATTGTTTTGACAAAAAATATTGAAAGACATAAAAATGTTGTATTTAAAATTGTACTGGCAGGGAGGGAGCAAGATAGTGGCTGAGTAACAGTGTTTTCTCAACTGGACTTGGTGAGATTGGAGAGAGAAGATTCCAGGCATCTCTGGCTTGGGGGCTGTGCCCAGAAACATCCTGTTGGGGACACAGGGAGACAGTAAGAGACATCAGGACCCCAGAAGGAGGACACAAGCAGTGGAGAACTGGCAAGTGGTTGCAATCGATCTGAGGCTGCGGCAGCTTCAACTACAACAGCAGCGAGATTGCAGACAGGGAAGGCCTTCCCTATGGGTTGTTTTGTTTTCTTTTTTTTTTTGGACTTGGGTACTCACTTTTTTTTTTTTTTTTTGTTTGTTTGTTTGTTTGTTTTTAGAGGTCATTCTATGTGCCACTTTATTCACCCCAACTCCACTAACACAAATAACAAAAAGCCATAAACACTCATGTCCCTAATTCATTTCCTTGGGAGATTAGCGATTTTATTACATACACCATTGAAGTCTTCAGGGACACAACTCAATATCTTTTTTCATCTTGACTTAAATCCAACTTTTCTTGTTTCCCTCTTCATCAAACTGCAGCATGTCCCCCTTCCTTTCTGTCAAGGGGTGATGGACAATAGATGGTAGGAACAGTTTCTTTTTTGTTGTTGTTGTTAATTAAATTATAGCTATGTACATTGATATGATCATGGGGCATCATACACTAGCTTCATAAACCGTTTGACACATTTTCATCACAATGGTTGACATAGCCTTCCTGGCGTTTTTTTAGTTATTGTGCTAAGACATTTACATTCCACATTTACTAAGTTTCACATATATCCTTGTAAAAAGCACCGCATGTGTGATCCCATCTGTCCCGCTTCCTCTACCCACCTCCCCCCTCCCTCCCCTCCCTTTCCTCCTTCCCCCTATTCTTAGGTTGTAACTGGGTTACAGCTTTCATGTGAAAGCCCTAAATTAGTTTTACGGTAGGGGTGAGTACGTTGGGTACTTTTTCTTCCATTCTTGAGAAACTTTACTAAGAAGAATATTTTCCAGCTCCATCCATGTAAACATAAAAGAGGTAAAGTCTCCATCTTTCTTTAAGACTGCATAATATTCCATGGTGTACATATACCACAATTTATTAGTCCATTCGTGGATTGATGGGCACTTGGGCTTTTTCCATGACTTAGCAATTATGAATAGGGCTGCAATAAACATTCTGGCACAAATATCTTTGTTATGATGTGATTTTTGGTCTTCTGGGTATATGCCCAGCAGCAGGATTTCTGGATTGAATGGCAGATCTATTTTTAGATCTCTAAGTGTTCTCCATACATCTTTCCAAAATGAATGTAGTAATTTGCATTCCCACCAGCAGTGCAAAAGTGTTCCCTTTTCTCCACATCCATGCCAACATCTCTGGTCTTGAGATTTTATGATATGGGATAGTCTCACTGGAATTAGATGATATCTCAAAGTAGTTTTGATTTGCATTTCTCTGATGATTAGAGATGAGGAGCATTTTTTCATATGTCTGAATGCCGTGTGCCTTTCTTCTTCAGAGAAGTTTCTCTTCAAATCCCTCGCCCAGCCTGCGATGGGATCCCTTGTTCTTTTCTTGCTATTGCATTTGGGTTCTCTGTGGATTCTGGTTATTAAACCTTTGTGGGAGACATAACCTGCAAATATCTTCTCCCATTCTGAGGGCTGTCTGCTTGCTTTACTTACTGTGTTCTTGGCTGTACAGAAGATTTTTAGTTTGATCAGGCCCCAGTTTGAAGCTGCTTCAATTGCCCTGGGGGGTCCTCCTCATAAAATACTCGCCCAGACTGATTTCTTCAAGGGTTTTCCCTGCACTCTCTAGTATTTTTATAGTTTCATGTCTTAGGTTTAAATCGTTAATCCAGTGAGAGTCTATCTTAGTTAATGGTGAAAGGTGTGGGTCCAGTTTTAGTCTTCTGCAGGTTGCCAGCCAGTTCATTCAGAACCATTTGTTAAATAGGGAATTTTTTCCCCACTGAATGTTTTTAATTGGCTTGTCAAAAATTAAATAACAGTAAGTAGCTGGATTCATCTCTTGGTTCTCTATTCTGTTCCAGACATCTACTTCTCTTATTTTTAATTTTTGAATACAGAGTCTCACTTTGTC
>CAUYPK010005959.1:0-25491 GCA_963574355.1 Loris lydekkerianus | reverse complement strand
GGTGTTGATTTTGTAGCCTGAGACATTGCTATATTCCTTGATCACTTCTAAAAGTTTTGTAGTAGAATCCCTAGTGTTTTCCAGATATACAATCATATCATCTGCGAAGAGTGAAAGTTTGATCTCTTCTGACCCTATGTGGATACACTTGATCGCCTTTTCTTTCCTAATTGCAATGGCTAAAACTTCCATTACAATGTTGAAGAGCAACGGAGACAATGGGAAACCTTGCCTGGTTCCTGATCTAAGGGAAAATGATTTCAATTTAACTTCATTCAGTATGATATTGGCTGTGGGTTTGCTGTAGATGGCCTCTATTAGTTTAAGAAATGTCCCTTCTATACTAATTTTCTTAAGTGTTCTGATCATGAAGGGATGCTGGATATTATTAAAAGCTTTTTCTGCATCAATTGAGAGAATCAAATGGTCTTTATTTTTTAGTTTATGTGCTGAATTACATTTATTAGATTTACGTATGTTGAACCAGCCTTGAGACGCTGGGATAAATCCCACCTGGTCATGGTGTATAATTTTTATGATGTGTTGTTGGATTCTGTTCATTAGGATCTTATTATTTTTGCATCAATATTCATTATTAATATTGGTCTATAATTTTCTTTTCTTGTTGGGTCTTTCCCTGGTTTGGGGATCAAGGTGATGTTTGCTTTGTAGAATGTTTTGGGTCACATTCCTTCTTTTTCTATATTTTGGAAGAGGTTTAGTAATATAGGTACTAGTCCTTCTTTAAAGGTTTGGCAGAATTCTGATGTAAAGCCATCTGGTCCTGGGCTTTTGTTTTTAGGGAGATTTTGTATAGTTGATGCTATTTCAGAACTTGATATAGGTCTGTTCAACATTTCTACTTTGTCCTTGCTAAGTCTTGGTAGGTGGTGTACTTCCAGGCATTGGTTGATTTCTTTCAGATTTTCACATAGCTGAGAGCAGAGTTTCTTGTAGTATTCGTTAAGAATTTTTTGAATTTCTGAGGGGTCTGTTGTTATTTCATCATTGCCATTTCTGGTTGATGAAATTAAGGATTTTACTCCTTTTTTCCTGGTTAAGTTGTCCAAAGGTTTATCAATTTTATTTATCTTTTGAAAAAACCAACTTTTGGATTTATTGATCTGTTGTATAATTTTTTTGTTTTCAATTTCATTTAATTCTGCTCTGATTTTGGTTATATTTTTTCTTCTGCTGGGTTTGGGGTTGGAGTGTTCTTCCTTCTGCAGTTGCTTGAGAAGTACCATTAAGTTTTATTGGGATGAAATGTTCTGTAGATGTCTGTTAAGTCCAGATGTTGAATTGTTAAGTTTAAATCTAAAATTTTTTTGCTCAGCTTCTTTTTGGAGGATGGATCCAGCATTGCTAAAGAGGTGTTAAAATCTCCAACTACTATGCAACTGGAGGAAATCAAGTTGCTCATGTCTGTTAGAGTTTCTTTTATAAATTCTGGTTGGGTGTATAAATATTAATAATTGAAATCTCATCATATTGAGTATTACCTTTAACAAATATGAAGTGTCCATCCTTACCCTTCCTTATTTTGGTTGGTTTAAAGCCTATTGCATCTGCGAATAGGATTGAGACATCTGCTTTTTTCTGGTTTCCATTTGCCTGGAGTAGAGATGACCATTCCTTCACCTTGAGTCTATATTTGTCTTTTAATGTAAGATGCGATTCTTGGATGCAGCAGATATCTGGCTTGAGTTTTTGTATCCAGTCAACCAGCCTGTGCCTCTTTAGAGGACAATTTAAACCATTCACATTAATTGAGAATATTGATAAGACTTTTGAGAGTCCAGTGGAGATTTTTAATCCTTTTCCGACTGTGGAAGTTGGAATTTGATCAAAATTTTCTGGGTCGGTTTACTTTTGTGGTGGAGGGTTACACTGGTCTTTATGAAGGATAGGTCTGAGAATATCCTGGAGAGCTGGTTTAGCTATGGCAAATTTCTTCAACATGTAAATGTCATTAAAGTATTTAATTTCTTCATCATAAATGAAACTCAGTTTATTGGGTACAGGATCCTGGGTTGAAAGTTATTTTGTTTTAGGAGATTTAAAGTTGATGACCATCCTCTTCTAGCTTGAAAGGTTTCAGCAGAGAGATCTGCAGTTATTCTAATATTCTTCCCCTTGTAGGTGATGGTTTTCTTTCATCTGGCTGATTTCAGAATTTTCTCTTTCATATTAATCTTAGTGAAATTGATTATGATGTGTCTGGGGGATGTCTTATTTGGGTTAAGTCGTGCTGGAGTTCTGAAACAGTCTGCTATCTGAATTTCAGAATCTCTTGACATGTCTAGAATGTTCTCCTTCATAATCTCATGGAGAAGAGACTCTGTGCCCTGTGAAGACACTTCATCACTTTCGGGGATCCCTATAAGATGAATATTGGTTTTCTTCTAATTATCCCAGAGCTCTCTGAGAGAGTGATCTGTTTTTGCCCTCCATTTCTCTTCCTCTTTGGGAGTTTGTGAGCATTCAAAAGAAGACTTGTCTTCAATGTTGGAAATCCTTTCTTCTGCTTGCTCCATTCTGTTACTGAGGAATTCTACTGTGTTTTTCAGATTTTTGAGCGATGCAACTTCTTGTGTCAACGTGTCAAAATCTTTGGTCATTTGGTCTTTGAATTTGTTGAATTCTTGAGATATCTTTTGGGTTACTGCTTGGAATTCTAATTTGGTCTTATTTGCTATCCAGATTCTGAATTTGATTTCTGACATCTCAGCTATTTGTTTGTGCATGGGATCTTGTGCTGTGTCTGCCCCATTGATCCTTGGGGGAGTTTATCTACTCTGATTATTCATATTGCCTGAGTTTTTCTGTTGATTTCACCTCATGATTGTTTTTCACTGTTGCCTCTGGCCGTCCTCAGAGTTGGGGAGGTGTCTCTCCAAGATTAGACCCCAGATTAGATCACTCTATTGTTGCTGGGTCTTTGTAGGGAGTGACCCTGTGTAGTCCCTCTGGGGCTGCTCCAGCAAGGAAGTTCTGGTTGTGGAAGCAGCTCTGGAATGTGACACAACCGTATCAAGCAACAGAGCAGGGGGTGGTGCACGTGGTTCTGGGAGTGCCTGGTGCCCAGTGACTTTGGCAGAGAGAGTCCAAAGCTACATCAGTCTCTGGCCAGAAGAAGGGCTCTGTGCAAAGGCAGGGAGGGCTCTGGAGGGCACATGGCTACCAGAGTCCCTGGCTAGAAGAGTGGGCCAGTGTGAAGGCAGGGAGGGTACAGGAGGGAGGATGCAGGGTTTCACGGATCCTGCAGTTCCTGGTCAGGGCCTGCAGAGGACCCATGGGTGCGGGTCATGGGTCGGGGGTCACAGCGCAGCTCTCACCGAGGTCCTGATGGATGCCGATCTCAGTTGCAGCACAGTTCTTACGGAGGTCTGGACAGTGCAGTTCTTATGGAGGTCCTGGTGGCGCAGCTCTTATGGAGGTCCTGGCGGGAGCTTACCACACGGGGACCACTGAAGCCCTTCCAGTAGCTCGTGGACATGCCCCTGGGCCTAAGCCTGGGATTTGGAGGGAGTCTCCAATGTTCCTGAGACTGAAGTTCTTCCAGATAGGGAGCAAGACATGTGCCTGTGACCTAAGTTATTCTTGTTATCATTTTGAATGACTGATGCCCTTGTTTCAGGTGAGGGCACTGCCCGGCCCAACTCCAGGGCAGGTGAGAATGCTTCCCTGCCAGGCTGTCCTCCACCTGGGCTGGGGAGTTCCCACGGGAAGCCCCATGCATCCACCTTCTGACATGTACAGTTGCCTTTGAGGTTTTATTTCTCTGTGTCCCTGATAGCAAAGTCCAGGCCTGTTGTTACAAACAGCCCTTGACCATCAAGCCATGTAGCTGTGGGAAGGATACACAAGGGTGAGGAGGTCCTTGGTACAGAGGAGGTGGACAGGATGTGGGAAATTCAGAGACAGATGCACCATGTGCCCTCGGGAGCCCTCAGAGCTGACAGGCAGATGGAGCCCCACTAACAGTATGCAGACCAGGTGCGTGAGCTCCCCACCAGGGCGGTTTTGCCTTGCTGGTCTCCCAAGGCATGATCACCAGGAGATACTCAAGTCAGCATACCCCATCCACACTGTATCCACGTTCTTATGACCCAAATGCCACAGGGAAGAGAGGTGGTCTCACAGGTGTGGGTACTGTGACCCAGACTTCAGAACTCAACTCCAGTAGACATAATCAGTGGGGCAGAAAGACTGCCATCTCATGACTCTGAAATCAATGCCTGAGAGAGCATTGGGAGGCAGTAGGAGTGTGGATCCATAGCAGAGTTTGGAGAGAAGAGCTCCCAGGGCAAAGAGGCCAAGACCTGGGTACAGTGCCCCCTCCAAGGCACCCTGTTCACAGAGGTATCCTCAAGACCCACCCCAAACTCCACCAGTTTTAGAGAGAGGGGCCTGAGGAGGGAGCTGTGGCAGCAAACCCAGACTCCACCCCCACATACCACATGTGCCTGGCAGGCTGGCCTGGGATCAGAAGCCCTGGGTGTATGTGAATTCCCCCTCCCCAGACCTCTGCTGCCATTTGTGCTAAGTGAGAGGAAGAGGTCACATCACATTTGCCTATTGTTGGGGCTGTGGTCAAGGGTGACCTCCTTCTCCCCAGGTTTTGTGGTACAGTATGGGGAGATCTCCACCAGAGTGACACTCCCTGCTTCCCATCCCCATCCTCACCTGGTGATAGTGATAGCACTGTCCCCTGTCCTAGTCTGGGTGGGACAGAGCTATAGAAAGGCAACCCCCTCCCCCCAAGACTTATTCTTTGTGGGTGTCTCTCTCTTCTCTGGGTCAATTGGTCCTGCCAGTCCCCATGTTATCTCAGGGGGCCTGTCCACGGTGTGATGGGGGACAGACGGTGCAGGGGAGGTGAGCATCCCTGGGGACCTGCTCCCAAGCTGGCAGTTCTGGATCAAGCTACCATCATCCCTTGTCCCTTCTACAATGCTTGATTTCATCCTCTTATTTCTCAAATGAATGTGAATGGAGGAGGGAAATAATGGGGCGTTATTTATGAGTCTCCTTAAATCTCAGCAACCCAACCATGTGTCAGGCATGGTGCCTGGAGCTCTGTCAGAGGCCCGAGTCATTTTACACCACAACTCCCTGGGGTGGAATTATTGCCCCTTGAACTTAAGCCTCGGTCTCTGTGGCTAGCACCCCTGCACTCCAACCTCCAGGCTGCCAAGTCCCGGTGGGTGTGAGCGTACTCACGTCCCAGGTGTGAGTGAGGAGCCCCTAGGGCCTGGGAGTGGGAGGTGCTTTTCAGCTGGAGTGGCAGTGAGCCTGGGGCTCTACACTGCCTTGTGAGTTGCTGATAATCCCAGCGAAGTATCTTGGCTCTGGCTTCTGGTGGACACAGATGCAGGGGTAAACGTGGCCCTGTTCCCTGCTCCCCTCAGCCCGCGCACTCCCCTCAGATGATTTCACCCGCTGCATGGCTCCAATTACTAGCTCTCTGCTCAGATTTATGTCTCCCCCGCCAGCTGTGCACGAGACTCCAGATGCCTCCACTCCATGCACATCTCCCCCTGCCACTTGTGGCCTCCAAACCTGCAGGTCTACATTAACCTGTCATCTGCTTCCCCACATCTGCTCCTCCTCTAATGTCCTCCGTCTCAGGACAGAGCAAGGTACTGCCCCCAGATACTACTGTCTCTGCTTAGGCCCCCACATCTAATCAGGACCTAAGGCAGGTCAGTCAGTTCAGCTGAGAAGATCTCCTGGCCTGTCCACATCTCCCTCTGCACAGGTGGACCTGGTTTCTTGTCCCCGTTAGGTGATAGGACCTTAACTAGTCATCTATTCCCACCTTACCCCCTTGATGCCATTCATTGTGTTAGCCATGAATTTTTAGAGCCAGGGGTTTTTAGAACAAATATGATCCCTTCACTCTTGCTTAAAGCCCTTCATATCTTCCTAGTGCATTTGGAGAGAAATTGGATGGCTGGAGTGGACTTCTGAACTGCCCGGCTGGCCCCCAAACCTCTTCAGAGCTCCATTCGCAGAAGTCTCCTCTCAGGCCCAGAACTGGCTCCTTCTCACTCTGGGTTTCCCCACATGTCCCTCTGTCTGGCCTCTCCCTCCCACTCTCTGTGCCCTGCCAGCTGCAGCCACCCCTCCATCTCAGATGACTTCCTCAGGGAAGCTCCCTCATCCTCCAGACTAGCCTGAGGCCCCCTGATCCTTGCCCGCCCCCATGGAATATAAGATGCCTGCAAAGCGCTTATTGTGATTCTAATTTTAATTTGTTATTGATCCTGAGGGACCATGTGGTGGTGTCTCCACTATGCTCTCTGAGCCTGGCACAGGTCTAGCGCATAGCAGGGGCCAGTACATATTTATGGAATGGATTGTGTGGAAGTCGCTATTAAAATAAGTTACAAAATTCTGACTATATTAATTTTTTAATAAACTATGCTTTTTAGAGCAACTACAGAGATTTCCTATGTACCCCCTAAATAGCCTCCCCCATCAGAATGGGACCTTTGTGATCATGGATGAACCTACAGTGACACATCATCATCACCAGAGTCCACAGTTAGGAGCAGGATTCACTCCTGGTGTTGGACATTCTGTGGGTTTGAACAAATATATAATGATGTGTGTCCACCACTATAGTATCACAGGATAGTTTCACTGTACTTGAAAGGTGTCAGCAATGGTGCCCAGAGAGGAGGCCACAGAGGGGATGTTCAGGCCAGGTTTATTGAAAGCAGAGGGTGACCCCCTTGTGCAGTGCAAAGATGGTGTCTGCGCCTCAGGGGGTTAGGGTAGAGGGTGGGGCAGTTACAGACCACTTTTATAAGGGGGTGGGTGGGTACATTCCACAAATTGCCTATTAGGTTAGGGTCTTTTGGCAGGAACCTGGGAGGGTGGGGAGTGGGGGAGTTGGGGGGGACCTAGCCAGATCCCTTGTGTCTTTGCCTTAGGAAGAGAGGAGGTGAGAGAGGGGAAAAGGGTCTGTGTGTGGCTGTGTTAGGCCCCCTGACAGCACTAAAATTCCTCTGTGCTTTGCCCACTCATCTTCCCTCCCTGGCAACCACTGATCTTTTAGTTATCTCCATAGGTTTGCCTTCTCCAGAATGTCATATAATTCCAAGGATACAGTGTGCGGCCTTTTCAGATGGGCTTTTCCCACTTAGCAATATGCATTTAAAGTTGTTCACATTGTCCACAGCTTGTTCCTTTTCTGTGCTGAGTCATGCCCCATTACCTGGATGTACCACCATTGATTTACCCAGTCATCTGCTAAAGAACATCTTGGAGCCTCCAAATCTTGGCAGTTATGAATAAAGCTGCTGTAAAATTAATATAGTCAGTATTTTGTAGCTGCTGTAAAGCTCTATGCTATGGACAGATTTTTTGTATGGACGTAAGTTTTTCACTCCTTTGGAAAAATGCTGTATAATATGAATACCAGGTCCTATAGTATGCATAAGAGTATGTGTGCTTTTTTTAAGAAATGTGAAACTGAAACCAAAAAGCAGCCTGCAAAATGGAGTCTGAGAAGCTAAGGTGAAGCAGTCCAGCTGACCTAGTCTGCTGTACCCCTCTCCACACACCTTCCATGATAAATCTAAGTTAAGGTTTCACCATGACTATGAGGATGTTTATCTCCAAAGAGTTTGGGGGAGGCAGCCACACATAGACAAAGGGAGTTGTGATATTGGTAGAGTAAATGTTACTTTGATAGTATGATGCTTTCTTTAATGATTCTCTTTGGTATTTTGTTAAAGTGAAAATTACCTTTTGTTGTTTAAACATTTAGCATTGTTTGAATGGAGACTACTTTGATATTGATTCCTATCAAATAATGTTAAAATTGCCCAAGTTGCTTCTCTGGCATTTCATTATAAAAATTATTAGAATTTTAATTGGGGCGGAACAGATTTGAGAGACTCCTCTCACTGTTCTCCAGGATTGCTGGTCTTCTGAGAATAAAGCTCGTTGGCCCTAATCCCTATCTCTGCATGTGGCTTGACAGTGACAGGTGGTTGGATCCTCTTCCTCTGGCAACAAAACAGTCCTCCAAAGTGGCTGTACCAGGTAGCATTCCTGCAGCAATGAATGAGAATTCCTGTTGCTCCACATCCCTGCCAGCATTTGGGTTTCCAGTATTGCCAACTTTGGCCATTGCTCTGGTATAAAGTTGTATGCTGTTTTAATTTGCAATTCTCTTAGGACATATGATGTTGAACATCTATGCATATTCTTATTTGCCACATGTGCATCTTTTTCCATGAGGCATCTATTTACACCTTTTGTCCATTTTTTAATCAGGTTGTTCATTTTCTTATTATTCAGTTTTAAAAGTTCTGTGTATATTTTAGATGATAATCCTTTATCTGATTTTTTTTTTTTCTGCAAATATTTTCTCCCGGTCTGTGACTTTTTTTTTTTTTTTTTTTTTTCCTTGTTCTCTTGAATTATTTTGACTTTGAAAGACAAAAATAAACATATTTTAGAGAGTTTTCAGTAAGACAGGGTTCAGGGTCTTCTTCTTAATTCTGGAAGCAATATGAAATCATGGTTGAGAGCAGGTTTGTAAGGAATCAATGTGAGTTGTTGAGTGAAGGATGTGGCCCAGCCCATCATGCCCAGCCTGCTAAGCCAGGGCCACTCATTCCGCATCTCCTGGGCTGGCCCTGCCATCTTGAAGCCAGTGCCCAGACTAATGCTTTAGGGTAGAAAAGGCTAAAGTCCTTCCAATAGAGACTCCCCTTGCCAGGCCTCTCCTTCTACACAGGAGCCTGTGGTCTCTCAAAGAAGAAAAATTCCCACTCTTGGTCATCCCAGCAAAAGACACCAGGACACCAGGTCAACTCCCTTGGGCTGCAACAAGCTGACATGCCCATATGGGTGAACCTGGCACCCCTTTACTTTAAGAGTAAAGGTGGGCTGCTGTGCCTTGGGGCCAGCTTCTTGGTTTTGGGCTCTCTTGCCCCAGTGGTTTTCTCATGGGAGCACTTGTGCATCTCATGGCTCTCCACATGCCCAAGTCTGCAACCATGACAATATGAAGAAGGCGGGGCCCCTCCAACTTCTCCCACCCCCAGCTGTAAGGCCAGAGTCACAGCAAGAGCTACATTCAGTGCAGAAGACCCAGTGCAGGGCCTGATGCACCATCCTACTGGCAACCCGGTCAGGAGCAGATAAGGCCCAGGAGACAGAAAGATGCACAGGGAATAGAAGCCAAGCACAGGGAATAGAGGCCAGCCCCAGAGCAAGCTCAGCCCACACAGGTGGTGCTTACTTTCATTGCCCGCCTCTCCCCCCACCCCCACCGCCTCCCTGCTGGCTGCTCTGCAAGGAGCCCCTAGATCCTAGATGGTGGCGGGACCCTGTCAGGCTCACCATGTTGGAACCAGGCCAGTCCCCAGTGTCCTGACCCCTGCAGCCCCAAGCCTGTCCCAGGTGGAGAATGCCTATTGGACAGGGGAGGTGCCGGTGAGGGCGAGGAGCTGGGGCTGGGTTCTGTTGGCTGGGCTTCTTCCTCGGGACTTGTCTGGCTCTTACAGGACAGGGTAAAAGGAGTCATGGAAAGTACAGAGATGGGGAAGCAGGAACACAGGCTAAAGAAGGAAGCACAACATTTGCCCCTGTGATAGGAGCTGCCAAGTCCTCGAGGGTGGCTGGGGTGGGGCCTGGTGGCAATGCAGAAGGGCCTTGCCTCCCAGGAATCAGGAAAGGGAAGGAACATCAGCCAGCCAGAGTTTAGACCCCAAATCCAAACTGTGCAAAGGGTGCTGGCTCCAGCATCTATCTGGGGATGTGTTCCAGGGGAGGGGATGGAATACCCACCCCCCACTGCTCCACATCTGCACCTGCTCCCCAACCTGCACCAGAGACCACTCAGGGGACAGTAGGCATGGACGAGGTTCTGGGGAGCCCTGCAGATGGGGCAGATGAGGGGGTGCCAGCCAGGACTGATGTCAGAAGTAGATTCTCCTGGAAGCTGAAGAAGCTTTTAGGACAGAAGCATTGTTTACAGGAGCCCCTTCCAGGGCCCTTCACAATGAAAGTAAGATTGCTTTCTTCTGTTGGGACTTCTCTGTCCCATAAAACATACCATGTCCCATTTGGTGACAATGTAATGACTTCAGGCATTCAGGGGTTCCAGCCCCAGAGAAGGTCAGGTAGAATATACTATTTAATCTATAATTTGGAAAGACTCTTTGAAATGTTTTAATAAACCAAATGAGAAGTTGCAGTTTCTCATTTTGGACATAAATATGATTTTTTCATACTTAATTTTTTAACTAAGAAAAATGTAAGGTAAAAATTAATGGAACATAAGTTATAAAGATGGGTGATGGAATCAGTAGATATTATTGTAAATCAAATTATTACATTTTTAAATGTTCAGATTTTACCATGAAGAAGTAGACGTAGATTACTAATAAAAGTAACAAGAACCCTCTTAGAATATTTCGTAATCTAGTTAAGAGAAGTGACTCCTAGGATGATGTTGTGAAGCTATTTAAATTTTCTGCTAAGTTAATCAAAACTGACAACAATAAGGAAAAAGCAAAACTCACAAATGCCATTATGAGGGCATACATGTGACTGTCACCATGCAGAGAGCATTTAGGGTAAATTGCCATACAGAAACTGTGAAGTATCCTAAAATCGTGCAACCCAGACATTAAAGAAAAGTGGTACTTATGTTGTCCAAATTTGTCAATAATTTACTGTAACTTATATGGCATTACCAATGCATTATAAAGTTAAAAGAAACTTTTCTAAGCTACAAAAGAGTTTTTTTAAATGTTGTTTCATCAGCCCTGCCAGAGGCATGACAGAATCGTCTTCCCCTTAGACTCCAGACAACTGCCGTCATGTGGTGGAGAGAGCTAAAGTCCAGGGCCAGAATCACAAGAAGGAAAGCGTTGCAAAGGATGTCTGGAAGTTAGTAACTCTTTGAAGAGTTGTGTGATGTTTACATTACTTACCAGCTTTTTTAAAACGTGCAATTTATGTATTCTTGTATCATTTTAAAGGAATATTCACTTTTATCCCTTGTTTTGCATTTATAATCTTGTATTCTCTTTTTTTTTATTGTTGTTTTTTAGAAAGTGCTCCAAATTAAATAAAGAATGGTACGATTCAGATGGGCCATGCCTGACATGGTGAAAGGAACGGGCTAGGAAACAAACCTACCCTGGCCTCAGACTGCCTTAGCCAGGAAGCCACCTCGTGGCCCTGGACCCAACCTACTCACCTGCAGAAGTGGAACCCCACTCAGGTGTCAGATCCTCCTTCCGCCTTTAAGTGGGGAATGGACTGGGTGCTGGTCACTGGCTACCTGGTCACTAGACTAACTTTTAGATCATTTCCAGCCATGATTCTTTTCTAAAGAATCATATAGTAGATTTTCTAAAGAATCATGGAAGTAGGCATGGCCACACTCTTGGAGAGCAAATAACATGACTCAAACTTTCTGGAGGATAAGTTGACAATGAAAATTCTAAGTGTTCATACCTTTGGCCCAGTGATTCACCTTCCAGGAATTAGAAATGATTAGAAAAGCAGACAAATATGTAAGCACAATAATGCTCCTCTGACATTGCCTGGCACAGTGATGACACAAAAGCAAAATGTTGGGGCAGCGCCTGTGGCTCAGTGGGTAGGGCACTGGCCCCATATACCAAGGGTGGCAGGTTCAAACCCAGCCCAGGCCAAACTGCAATAAAAAAATAGCCGGGCATTGTGGCAGGCGCCTGTAGTCCCAGCTACTCCGGAGACTGATGCAAGAGACTCAATCGCCAAAAAGCCCAGGAGTTGGAGGTTGCTGTGAGCTGTGTGACACCACGGCACTCTACTGAGGGGATAAAGTGAGACTCTGTCTCTACAGAAAAAAATTAAAAAAGCAACAATGTTAAAAGAAAAATCCTGTTAAGTACTCATTTGCCAGTAGGTATCCAGAACCGAAGAAATGTACAGAGTGGTACAATTTGCAGTGATGGTTTGTTTTCTTCTTTATGCATTTACATGTGTGTGTGTATGTGATAAACACAAATGACTTTGATAATGAGAAGAAAATGCACTTTTGAAATGAACCAGTGTGAAAGGAAAGCAATCAGGCACCTAAACTAGGAGGCTGATGCATCTGCTCTCAGAGAAATGCCTTAGTACCGGACTGTTTTTTCCTTAAATAAATGGCTGCAGCAGATTGAAATATGAGCCCTGCCCACCTCTTTTCTCCAGGATCAGACACATTGATGCTCATGGAGCAGCCCCTTGCACAATTCCTTGTGCTCTAATGTGGGGGCAGCACTCTTCTGGGGGTGAGTGGGGCCATCAGTCTCTCTGTCCTCACTTCTACAAGAGTCCACGAGGTTTGCGAACAAGGATGTCTAAGAGGGAATAACCTAGGAACACCCATCTTCTGATCAGGGAGTTCCCTGCACCTCAGAAAGAGCCAGGCAGCAGAAAAAGAATAACAGCCCATGCAGTTGAACTCAAATCACTCTCTGGCCTTGGTGGACCCTTCTGCAAAATGGGAATATGGCCTGAGGGGTCTACACATGGGCATTTCTACAAACAGGGAGTTCACCCTACCCGTGTGACTGCCCTGCTCCATCTTTAATATTACTCATACTGAAGGCAAGTTACCTGCTCTAGTTTCCCAGAGTCTTTTCTAAAATGAGACTAGGATTATGTAAATGCATAAATAAACATGTTTTGCAGGCATAATTTTTTAAACAGAGATGAGGAAGGGAGAAGGAGAAAAAACATACTTTCCATCTACTGTGTGCCTGGCGGCTCCCAGTTTCATGGGATCCAGCAGTCTGTACCCATGTGGGCAAGTCTGTGAACCTGGCCATCAGCTCTGAGCCCCAGGAGGTGGTGAGCAGACGGGAACAGGTTGGTGCCACCACTCAGTACAGCCTGCTTCCCTGCAAGGGCTGCCCCACATGGAGACCTCAATGTGGGGCTTAGTGCCACAAGGGAGTCCACATTGGCCAGGGGAGCCCTAGGGTCCAATCCCAGGGAGGGAGGGTACTGCAGGGAAAAAAGGGGTCCAGTGAAGATCAAACTAGAGATTTGATTCTGTGTACAGTGCAGGGAGCTTCTTGGGGCAGACCAAGATGTCACAAGCACAGGGTGGGCTCACGGCACCTCAGAGGCCACTGGCACGGAAGGGCGCCCCCAGAACTGGGTGCCTGAACATAGTGTGGCCTGCAGATCCCATCCTCCCATGAGGCTCTGCCCATGTACTCTCAGTCTCCCTCACCTGGATTGTTATACCAGAGAAGTCTTATCGGCTTGCCAGCTTGCCAAGGCCACTGACTGTCACAGAGATGGCAGATGCTGTCTGAGGGCCTGGTAAATCTCCGTCCATGTTAGTTATTCAGTTTATGATTTGGACAGACCACTAGAGTGATACGAAAGATCTGCCTGGCAGGAAGCACTGGGTGCAGGCTTCAAGCTCACTCTGGAAAATTTAGGAATCAGCAACTTGGAGAGCAGGGGAAACTGAGGCCCTGGTGGTGAAGCTGCGGAGTGTAACTCACTCAGCGTCCCAGCTGGTGAAGGCAGATTTGGAAGCAGCTAGAAACCACACTGTGAATAACCGTGGTTTGGCTTTGGCCCTCCACATTGCCTGGCTATAGGCTTCCGAACCATCTGCTTGGAAAGGCCCCATCGCCAGCCTCTGATGAAATGCACTCGACGTTCCCGGCCATATCTCCCCCTCCAACAGTCACAACAGCCCCTCAGGGCAGCCACACCACTTGGGTACACCATGCTGGCTACCTGGCTACCTGAAGCCAATCTGCTGTGAGATGCTGGGAAGCAGTTTGCGAGGCTCAGATAGTTATTACTTTCCACAATTATCACAATTTGGCCTTCCAATGTGGAAAACTACGGTTTTGATTTCACTGTGGGTGCATCCTGAAGCCCCAGTCTGTGTCTTGCTGAAGCTTGCTCCCGGTGCTGGAAGATGGGTCTCTCCCCATCACGGAAGAGAGGCCAAGCCTTCGTGCATGGCTCTGCTGCTGAAGACAGAGCTGGGCCCTCCTATTCAGCACTGGCCATCTGCAGAAGCCCATCTGACCACACTGGGCCTGTCTCGCACTCCCATAAGCCAGCCAAGGCCTTCCCTGTGTCTCTCTCTGGCAAGAGGAAACCTACACTCTTCAGAGATGGAGCAGTAGCCACGGTCACACAGCCTTCATGAGCCTCTGGCATGTGCCCAGGTTGTTAGCACAGAACACTCTCCCCATCCCTGTCTTTCCAGCACTGGTGGGCAGTGGAAGGCAGGCCCTGGGTAGGGAGAGACGATGGCATGAGGCAGGGGCCATCCAGCTGGTTCCAAGTCAGGCAAGAACCTCTAGGCCCCGAGGGCGCCAGCGGCCCCGTCCCTCCAGCTCTTTGTCTCTTAGTCTGTGTCTGACTCGGTCTCCTTCCATGTTTTGCTTTGTCTCTCACTTCTTTCTGTCTCTCTGCTTCTTTCCCTCTCTCTTTCTCTGTCTTTGACTCCCTCTTTCTCTCTCTCTTCTTTCTTCCAGGAACAATGGAGTTTTCTACTATGTCGGGGCGTGGCTGGGCAAATCAGCCCTGGCTATCCTGCCCCATAAGAGGCGAGGGTGCCCCCCAAAGCTCCTCAGGTTCCATGGTGGCTGCTGCCATCAGGTCCCCTGTCACTGGCCCTGGGAACAGGGAGCCTCCTTCCTGGTCCCCACACTCAGTCCCAGACAGTGGTGACCAAAGACCTTGAGCACCTCTCACTCCCCCCATGGTCCCCTTTGGGGTGCCTGACCAGGCTGGAGAATCACAGCCAGATCAAGGGCCAGGGGCAAGGGGCTGCGGGCTCAGGATGGGCACCCTCATCATTGCATCGCTCTTTGACGGTCTGTGGGACTCTGCTGCCAACTAGATGGGGCAAACTCTCCCTTTTTCTGTCCTTTACTGCATCTTCACACGTCTCCCTTCACATCTGTGACCTGCAGCCAGATCTTCCAACTTTTTTAAGAGAAACTGCGGATCTGGATTTTTATATGAAAATGTTGAGATATAACTCAAAGTTGTTTGAGAAGCACTCTGTAAGCCAAATAAAACACATGGACAGAACGGATCTGGCCCACGCAGCACATTCATGACCTGTATTTGGTGTCCCTTAACACCCACCCGCCCCTTAGCCCCCAGCCACCCTGTGGGCTGGCAGGGAAGTTCTCTTACAGGGAGGGTGCTGCTCCTCCTGTACCCCCAGCCTGGCCACAGGTTCTGCCTGCCCAGAACTGCCCCAGCATGCAAATGAACCCACCAGCCTGCAGCCTCCAGGCTAGTCAGCTTGCTCTCTGCCTATGGACCCCAAGCAGGCCTTCCTGCCTCTCACCCTCCACAGCTGATCCCAGAGGTGGTAAGGTGGTCCACACCATAGGAAGCCCCAAAAGTGCCAGGCTGCAGATGAGAGGCTGGGTTTCTTGATCTCGGTCAGTGCTGAGTCCTACATCCACCAAGAGAGCTCCAGTATGGGGCTGCCCCTCATATATGAGAGGCAGACGTGTCTGTGCCAGTTGCCAGCTTTGCCTCTCCTTAGCTGTGAAGGCTGTGCAAGTTCCCCACAATTTGGTTGGCCTCAGTTTCTCCATCTGTAAAATGGGAACCCTGACTACCTTAATATTGATAAAAAGGACTAAATTAGATACATTACATTAATTCCCTCACAGCTTCCCCAACCTGAAGAAATCTTGGGATAATAATAATAATGGTTAACATTGATTGAACCCTACTCCATGTGAGGCACTTTGATAAGGGCTTACAAACATTGTCTCATCTAACCTCTCACTCACCCTTGGGGGCTTATTATCACACCTCCCCCTCCCCATTTCCAGTTCCCAGATGAAATCCTGAGCTCCAAGGAAGTAGAACTCTTTATCCCTGGAAGAGTTCAGGTTCTAATTTGGTTGATCACAACATCAAGTCTAGAAATACCAGGGCATCCCACCCTGGCTGACTGCAATGACCCACCTGCAGCTCCCTGGCCCTAAAACTGAGGCTCCCTCCCCTAGAGTCTGCTCTGGCCTTAGGGTCCAACATGCCTGGTGCAGCCATCTGAGCCTCTATAGGGCGGCCTGCCTCAACTCCTGGCATGGGCCTGCCAACCTCTACCACCTTTCCCACCCTTCCTGCCCTCAAAACACAAGCATCCACTCATTGGTGGCCACCTCCCCTTGCTCTTGCAAGCAGCCTTCCAATGCCATTCCTTGGCTCAGATGGACCTATGGACAGAAAAATGTCCCCTGTCCATTGCCCCCTAGGCCCAGCCAACTCCTACTCATCCTTCAGAACCTGGTTTAAACTTATCTTCTACTGGAGGCTGTGCTTGGCAGCCCATATTACCCCAGTCTGGGCTGGATCCCTCCTCCAGGCCACTCCAGATGCCATCCTTGCCGTGATAGTACACTCTTCACCCACTATGAGCTCACTACACAGAAAGGGACATCCCTGAGCAGAGGCAGGGCAGCCCCCTCTGGGCTTCTGACTTAAATCGAGGGTCCTAGCATTGGTTTCCAGGGCCCCATTTCTTGCTCCTGATGCCACCTTATGCCTGTGCTCCACACTCCAAAGCAAACCCCACATTGCTGGGAGGCCCTGGGACCACAGAATCTGTGAAAACCGGAGCCAAAGTCCATGATGTGCCCTGAGAGAAGCCCCTGGTGGAAGTCCCTGGGCCTTCAGGTTCCACTTTGCTCTTCCTTGGTGGACGCAGGTTCTGGGCTGTGGGCTGGGACCCTTCCCTTTCTCCTGCTTCATTTTCACACCCAGCTCCAGATGCCTTCTTGTCAAGGACTGTGCATGCCATTCTCAGTACTGAGCAATGCTGACGGGTCCAGAAGCTCCAACTTCCCGGGGTTACATCCTGTGATATTATTAACACAGGAGGTGATGAGGTGAAGACGGTTTGTCAGCTAGGACTGGGACTAGATTACCATCCAAGTCATGCCAGAGAAAGGCGCACACTCAAATATGTGCAAACTTGCTTTCCAGCTGTTGGAAAGTGCTTCCCGGCTGCCTGGTGGCACAGCGCCCTCTGCTGGTCATGCTGATGATGCAGCTTCATTCACAAGCATCCTCTGAGGCAGGAGTTGGAGGCTGGGACTGCGGAACACTGGGGCTGTGGTGGGGTGGATGGGGTGTGCATGTATGTCCTGCTTCTCTCTCTCTTCCACTCTCTCTCTCTCACACACAAACATACCAGTGCCTCTCTTCAGGACCCCTGTGCCCACCAGCACCACCAACAAACCAATCATACAGTCAATAAACTTAAAAGCACCTGCTGTGTGCACATACTGGCCTGGACTCCTGTCTGGATGCCCCCTGGCCCTCACTCCAAGTGTTCAAATGATCATTGTCCTTCCCCACCTCCAATGCCCACACCCCATGGAACCAGCCCTTGCCCCCTCTCTCCTAAGTTCTCGTACCCCCATGGGGACAGGTGGCTGAGCAGCTGGCCTGGCCCTGCCCCCTCCTGTCCCATCCATCCTGCACTTCACGTGCACTTGAGGCCTCTTTCCTAGGCATCTGCAGAGCTCTCACCTCCTGCTCCAAATCCTCCAGCCCAGACTCCCCGCGGTGGCAGGTGAGGCCTTGGGTGATCAGACCCAGCTGAGGGTGCAGCCCTGCTCACTGGATGCCCCACACATCCTCATCTAAGAAAACCCCAGCAACCTAGCACCAAGCCCTGAAAACACCTCTCACCTCCAGCCTCACAGGAATCTTCACGTCCCCTCCCCTTCACAGGTCCTCCAGTGTCGCCAAGTCCTCCCCACCCACCCTGGCCCTTGCCCCTCATGCCCTTGGGCAGACTCACAGGCAGGCGTCTTCTCCACTCCCCTGCAAATGGACCCACCTGGCTACTCGCCTCCATGCTAGACCTCCAGAAGCACCCCCACCCTGACACCCCCTCTGTGCTCACATTTGTGCCCATGCTTGGGGCTCTGTGCAGAAAGGAGGGACGCAGGGGAGTGTGAAGGGCAGGCCCCAGTGTCCAGTTTCCTGGGAGAGGCCTTTCAAAGGAATCACATTCACATGGTAGCTTTGGTCCTCCAGGAGGGCAGCAGCTGACGAGTGGGCTAGACGGGCAGCTGGGGAGACCATTGTTCCCACCTTGGCTGCTGGAGCCGGGCCCCCACCCAGAGCCCCTTAACTGTTGGAGGAGGCAGCAGGGAAGACAAGGCCTTATACCCAAGAGGCCCAGTGGCCTGTTTGAACAGCTCCCCTCAAGCAGAAGTTTCCCACATGACCTTTTAGCCAGGCCTGAGTTCCCTGCTGCCACAGCAACCATGCTCCCATCACTTGGCACTCTGTCTTGGCCCAGGGCACAAGAGATGGGAGGAAGTGGGAGGTGAGGAGAGGAGACACAGGCCTAGGCCGGGCTCCTGGCTGGCAACAACCCTTCCTGTGAGGACTTCTGGGCCCTCTAGGTCCTTAGACCATCTCTTTTCTCTGCCCAGAGTTGGCCGTTGCTGAAGCAGGGCTTGGGGACCAGGAAGCTACATCCATCTCACTGGGACTCTTCCAAGCAGCTGTATAACTCTGAACAAATGCCAGAGCCTTGGGTCCCTCATATCCTCCTGGGTAAGTCAAGCTTGGAGGGCCCACGTGGAGATGAGAGGGAGCACATACACACATAGGCCCGTGAGCAGTACTGGTACCAGTGAGCTCTCTTCTAACCTATTCTGCTACACTGCTTTCACCCAAAATCTGCTTGCCCAAAATTTGAGTTTCCTGAGCTTTGAAGTGTTGTCTCTGCACAGCTGGACACCTGCCCCACCTTCAACTGCAGGGCCGGCTGCTGCAAACTATGCCTCCTGAACAATATTATGAACAATATTATGCCAACCCCTCCTGAGTCTCAGGAATGGTGCACCTTTATGCTCCAGAGATCTCCCTAAGAACATTCCTCCTCAGGGCTCCCCAGGCCTCCAGCCCTCTCCAGCCCTCTGACAGGCTCTGCTATGAGCTCAAGCCCCTGGCAGGGTCAATGTGCCTCAGCAAGGGCTTGGCCTAGCATGGCAAGTGGAGCCACAGTGGGCAGTGTGGGCACACAGGTTCCCTCCATCATGCTCTGATGGGAGCACCCCTGCCAGCAGCCTGGTTTGTTATCCCATGGACCCCTTTGGAGGGAGCCCTCTGCCCTGCACAATAGCATGGCCACCTATTACCAGCTTCTCCCCTTCCCAAGGGGAGAAGGTCCCTCTGCTGGCCAACCCCAGCATTAAGGCCATCTCAATTCTCTTCAAACACCAAGTGACCTGTATGGGCACTTCCCTAATGCACACAGGGCCCTGCCACTCTTTAGAGCCTTAGTGCAAGTGATGAGTTCAGTGTCACTTGCTGAAAGTCCCTCTGCAGGGGCCCTCTCATCAGGCGTGGCCCCTGAGGTACATATGTATGCTCCTGCATGGGGTGTGGCTGGTTCCTGGGACTCTGGGCCCAACCCACCTGCCCACCTGGTCCATATCTGTGGACCAGTGACAGTGAGGCCAATCACCAGACTCCTCCTGGTTCTAGGGCTACCCTGCTATGACTCTGTCTTTGACCTTTAGTTCCTCTTCCTTACAGCCCAGCTCCCCAAATGGACTCAGTCCTAAAATTTGAAGATCTGGCCTTGACTTGCAGTTTGCCCCAGATTATACTTTGGACTTGGCTCTTTGGCCTTTTTCAATGGTACATACTCAGGTAGGCTACCTAGAGCCAATCTGGTCCTCTCAGGGCTTCTTTCTCTCCTGGTTGGTGTTGTGGACAGAGAAATGCCAGGAGGAGAAGGGAAGCTGGGGCACGCAAGGGTGCTAGTGTCTGGAACAGCAGACGCTGAGCCGTTGCTGCCCAGAACCACTGGTTACTCTTTCTGTCCTCCTCCTCCCTGAGGCCTCTGTCTGCAGGCAGTTCATGAGCTTGGGGCCTGCACTCTCACGGAACACCACAGCTGCACCCAGTGGCAAACATGAGGTTGGCCAGAAGGGGGACCTGCAGAAGGTGGCCTGCTGGAGGCTCCAATCCCCATCCCATCTCAGACCTGCCTTCCCCCACATATAGTGCAAGAAACGAGCCCAGGGCATTTATTCCATTTTCCTCAGGAATATGAGAAGTATTTAACATGACATCTCAATTCTCTTCAAACAACATCAAGTGACCTATATAGGGCACTTCCCCAATGACAAACATCTGGGTCAACAGTAAAAATGCCTCTGGTACTTTGGATGGCTCCTGATATCCAGATGTCAGGGACCAAGTAAAGTGGGAAGGGCCCCACAGGTCATCAGAGTGATAACTGTCACTCGGGAGAATATGCACATCTGGATTCACTTCCTTGACTCAGGATCATATCAGGCAGGATCAGGGGCCCTGGGAGGGATAGGGACCCCATCTTCCACTCTCACTGGGACCTAGGAACTGTCTTCCAGGGCAGAAGTGCCACCAGAGAGTACCTGGCACATAGTGGACACTCAATGGGAAGTGCCCACTGATGCCAGGTCAAATAGGGCAGCAGAACCTCCCTGCAGCTCAGTCCCCATCTGCGTGGAGACCGCAGTGCTGCAGCCCACTTCAGGACAATGGGAAAGCTTCTTCCTGCTCCCCAGCCAAGTGGGCCCAACGCCAGCACTACAGTCCAGGGCATCCCTGCCAAGTTTCCAGCTCCTGTCATGCTTCGCTCCTACCCAGGGGGGAAACCCCTGCACTTTCTCACTTCTTTTGAAACAAATCAAATTGAAGAGAGTTGGCTCGCATTGAAGGCAAGGCCTATTTTGTTCACATGCGTTTTGGGGGAAGGGGGAACAAATTATTTTTCTTCATTTCCACAGGATATGGGTGGTGGGCTCCACGGGGCCATTCAGAGGCACCTGTGGCTAATTCCCAGGCTGAGGCAGGGCAGAGACAGAGAAGACCACCAGCTGCCTTGGCTGTGGAATTAGAAAGAGAAAAAGCAGTTTGGTTCTCCAAAGTCCAGTGGCAGTAGCTGTGGGGAGATACTGGAGCTTTAATGGTGTCTGAAAGTCACATGAAGTGAAGGCCACAGTGGATGAGACTGGGCTGCAGTCCACACTCTGATCCCACTATAAGGGCCCAGGATGGGTCCGTGTCCCCAGGCCTAGGCCCCACTGGGTGAGTCCATACAGTGGTGGGACCCTGAGGGCACCCAGGACCTGCTGCAGGTGTCCTCGTGGAGAGAGCAGCCTGTCCATCCTCTGCCAAGCGCAGTGGGAACGCCTCCTCCGCAGGCTACATTGGGGAAATCGCAAAGAGCCCACAGGGAGGGCCTCTCTACCACACCCCAGAGTGAGGGTGGCCACAGTCTGCCCTCCGGGACTGTGCCTGGGGAGCGGCACCAAGGCACTGGCCATCCTGCCAGCAGAGCAGCTGCAGGGACCTGAAGATGTGCCCTTGACACAGATAGAGAAGGAAGGCCTGAGAGCAGGAGGACCTCAGGGAGCCTGCCTGGGTGGCCTGCCAGGAGGGGGTCTCCCTGGGCAGGGGCATGAACGGACTGCAGGTGCAGGACATGCAAGAGAACTTCACCTCCTTTTATCTGAAAAAGAAGATTATGAAGCACCACTCTGCACCATAGTCCAGAGGACGTGAGGTGGAGGCTGGTGGAGACTGTGTGCGCTGCCCTATGTCCAGGCACCTGCTCCCCTCCTCTCCCACACTGCAATCTCGGTACCCACGTCCCTCTCACAGAGGCTCTCCTGACCCCCCCACCCCCACACACACTCCCCATGTCCTTCCCTGCCTTCCTTTCCTCTGCAACCTCCTTATCACTTCCACTTTGCTCATCTAGGCCTCCTCTGCCTGCAGCTAGCTCACCACTGTCATGGTGCTCAGGCTGCCAGCTCTGCCCCAAGCATCTGCCAGAAACATTGTCCATCCATCCACTTGGTTTACTTGGCATCTCCCCACACCTGTCATCCTAGCACTCTGGGAGGCCGAGGTGGGAGGATCCCAGAGCTCAAGAGTTTGAAACCAGCTGAACAAGAGTGAGACCCCCATCTCTACTACAATAGCAAACCTACCCAGGTGTAGTAGTGGGTGCCTGTATTCCCAGATACTCCATAGGCTGAGGCAGGAGGCTTGCTTGAGCCCAGGAGTTTAAGGTTGCAGTGAGCTACGATGATGCCACTAGCCCTGGGGCAACAGAGTAAGACTCTGTCTCAAAAAATAAAAATAAAAAAGCACCTCCCCATGAGTGAGGTAGGTACTACCAAGATGACCCCCGTGTTATAGGTCAGGAAACAGAAGCTCAAAGATGTCAGGCAACTTTTTCAAAGCAACCAGCTTGCTCATGACAGAGCAAAGACTCCAGTAGCCCTTCTGGCCGCAGGGTCTACGAAGTTAAGCCCTGGGCATGGCACCTCTGAAATGTTATCTAAGGGCTTGGAGGATTCTGGCAGTTGTGATATTCCCAGAGTCTGACAGTGGGTGGCACACAGTGAGGGCTTCAAAAATATTTGTCAGATGAATGAATTTAGGACTGTCTCTTCAGCCTCCCTGACAGTGGGTTTGCAAACCCCCATACCCACACAGTACAGTGAGAGACCAATGTCACCCAGGAGCACTGAACAAATGTTGGGGTTTATCAGTAAAGGGGCCCTACTGGCTATCTCAAAAGGCCCTGGGGCCCATGAAAGCAGTACACTCCTCACCCCCAAGTAAGGGTCACTCGAGTCACCAGGAGGCAGTGTCAGGTACTTTAGGTTGAGCAGATACTGGGGCAGAACAAGGGACAGAGCGGCAGCACGGTGGCTGAAGGCGCTTTCTACCTCTCTGGCCTTCCACCTTCATCTTTTCCCTTTCCCAGCACAGCTTAGAAGTCAGAGACCTCTATAGAAGTCTCACTAAAGAGACAATGGTTTGTTACTGGAAATTTCAGGGTGGAGGAGAGAGTAATTTTGGCTAGAACTGAGGTGGAGCTCCACCTTCCCTCTTAGAAACTGTGTCATCTTGAACAAACGTCCCAGCTTCTCCCAGATACCTCTGCATCTACAGGTCCAGACACTGAACTTGTCTGTCTGCTCTTCAGGATCTCTCCCTAAAAATAACTTCCTGATGTCATGACACACTCATCAGGGATCTCATTTTCTTGGCCTGTGTCCCAGATCACTGGGCCAGTTTTGATCTGGAAGGAGCAGGAAACCCTCCTGGACAATCCCTGTGTTTGAAGCCCACCTTGCCACTGTCCTCCAGCGCCCTGTCTGCAGTTCCCCAGGCCTTGGCACTATTCTTTTGTGAGTATAAAACCATCTATAGAAGTGTCCTTGGCCAATACCAGGGTTTTCTTTTTATTGCCAGTCTCAGTTCTTAAAATCTTACTATACTTCTTAGAGTAAGTGGTATTTGACTTTATCCATAGTTGTCTTAAATCAAGCGTTGTGCCAAGACTGAAGATGTTTTTCAAAATATAAATTAATTTCAATGATGAAAAGGCTGTTGGGAATTCCTTTTGAAAATTCACCAGCCGGTATTCAGAGGGCTTTTGGATTGGACTAACAGGGAGGAATCTCCTCTTGTGAAGGGCTTCAGGTCAAGATGTTGTCTCAATGGACAGAAAGAATTTCTCCCAACATCCCTCAGAAGAAACATGGTGTTTGGGACATGACATACACTTCACTTGAGGAAACATAAATCATGTTGATAAGTAGAAATGTTTTTCAGCAAATAACCTGCTGTTTAAACTTTAAACTCCATAATCTGTTTCAAGTTCAGTGATAAACTAGTGCAAAAAGAACTTAAAAGTCGAGTGTCATCTGGATATTTAACATGAATAATTATTGATTCAGCAAATGAGCTTACATTTTAAAAATATTTTCAATCTTTTTATTAATAAGAAATGCATTAACTTCATAATAAAAAGCTATATCAAATATAAAATATATGATGCAGTAAAGACTAGCATAAAATAATGATTTCCATGCATGTGACATATGCACCTGTTAATCAGCCGGGACTGCCATCCTGTGGAAACCACCTGGCAACCTCGATGTCTTGCTTTGCAGATTGGGGATGATAGCATCCACCTCTCAAGGTTGTTTTTTCATTTCTGCAACAAACATTGCCAGGCTCCCCATATTCTAGGTGGCCCCAATAGCAGGTGCCTGGTTCCCCAAGCTAGGATATAGGCCCATGTCTGGGGATCCTTACTCCACACCCTAAACGACAACATGCAGGTTCCCCCTCTAAAGACAACCCTTCCTTCTTTTCCTTCCTCCCTCCTCTCTCCTCCTTCCTCTCTTCCTCCCTCTCCCCCTTCCTTCCTTTACTTCACCCTCTGGGTTTGAAGCATCACATGGGCACAGGCCAGGTGCAAGGCTCTGTGACTCAGTAATATAGGAGTGTGCATAGTCCCTGTCCTCACACCACTGAACGTGTAAATCAAGAAGAAAGATATTAAATAAACACATAAGTAGCTAAACTTTAAGATAAACAAATAAAATCAGAGGATAAAGGGTTAGAGGGTTGAGTCCCAGGTCTTTTCTGTTTGTCCACCTTTTGAAAGAATCCCCTCTGCTCTCCTGCTCCAGCCCACTGAGCCCAGCAATGGGCTAACCACATCCACTTTCTTCCCATCCCACTAGTCAGGGTCAAGACATCCAGAGAGACATCCCAAGAGCTCCAGGACGGATCAAGCAAAACTGGTGGCCCAATATCCCACCAGCTTTCAGACTCAGGTGGGGTCCAAGGAGCCTGACCACTGCCCCTGTCCAAAGTCCAGGCAAGCTGAGCAGGCTTGGGTCTGATCAGCACCTACCTGCAGACTACCAGGAGTGAGGCCAGGTATGGTGGAGGGACAGGCCACACTCACTTCCTCACCACTTGAGGGATGAGGGATGCTGAGGGGCATGACTGGGGAGATGGGCCCAACTCCTAGGACAGGTACGGACCAGTTTCACTTGGCCTGGGGCAGATACACACTGCAGCCTAGCAGGCAGTCTGGCCATCTGGCACCAGATGCCAGGCCACGAAGGCTGGAACCTGTGGGGGGTGGGGGGTGGCAGGAGGGGTCTTCTGCTGCCCAGGAGGGGTCTTCATACATGGTGAGGGCCTGGTGGAGAGCTGGTTAGGTAGGGGAGGTACAGAACAGTGAAGAATTCTGAGGTGGCCGGGCACGGTGGCTCACGCCTGTAATCATAGCACTCTGGGAGTCTGAGGCAGGTGGATTGCCTCAGCTTACAGGTTCTAGACCAGCCTGAGCCAGAGTGAGACCCCATCTCTAGAAATAGCTGGGCGTTGTGGCAGGTGCCTATAATTCCAGCTACTTGGGAGGCTGAAGCAAGAGACTCACTTAAGCCCAAGAGTTTGAGATTGCTGTGAGCTCTGACGCCATGGCACTCTACCGGGGATTACAAAGTGATAGTCGGTCAAAAAAAAAAAAAAAAAGAAAGAAAGAACGAAGGAAGGAAGGAAGGCAGGAAGGAAGGAAGGAAGGCAGGAAGGCAGACAGGCAGGCACAGGGGTTCTAACATGAGGTTT